>JAKSZT010054134.1:3893109-3981695 GCA_026826555.1 Tolypeutes matacus
AAAAAAAAAAAAAAAAAAAAAAAAAAAAAAAAGACACAGGAGACAAACTGAAAGAGCCCCCATTAGCCAAAGATAGAACAATTTGAGCATCAAATAATAATAATAATAATGCAATGGGATGGAAAACATTAAATTCATAAGGATCTATGCATTACTAGTGATAAGTAAGACAAGTAAACTTCACATCACCTTAAATACCAAAGCCAGGTAAAGATATAACAAGAAAGGGAAAGTACAGGGAAGCAGATGTGGCTCGAGCAGTTAGGCACCTGCCTTCCACAAGGGAGGTCTTGGGTTCAGTTTCTGATGCCTCTTAAAGAAGACGAGCAGACACAACAAGCAAATAACAAACAGACACAATGAACAGGGAGCTGATGTGGCTCGAGCAGTTGAGTGCCCGCCTCCCACGTGAGAGGTCCTGGGTTCGGTTCCTGGTGTCTCTTAAAGAAGACATGCAGGCACATTGAGCAGACAACAAGCGCAAATAGTGAGTAGAAACAACAAGCAGACAGATGAGGGAGCCATCTCGAGGTTGGGGGAGGAAATTACAGACCATGAATATAGATGCAAAATTCCTCAACAAAATACTAGCAAACTGAATCCAACAGTATGTTAAAAGATTATACACCATGATCAGTGGTATTTATCCCAGGAATGCAAGGGTGGTTCAACATAAGAAAATCAATCAATACACCACATAATGGAATGAAGGGGAAAATAGCACATGATCATCTCAAATGATCCAGAAAGAGCATTTGACAAAATCCAGGACCCTTTCTTGATAAGAATCACTCAGAAAACTAGGGATAGAAGGGAACCTCCTCAATATGATAAAGGGAATATGTGGGAAAAAAAAAAACCCATCAAATATCATACTCAACAGTGAAAGACTGAAAGCTTTTCCTTTAAGATCAAGAACAAGACAAGGATGCCTGCTTTCACTGTTGCTATTCAACATTGTACTGGAAGTGCCAGTAATTAGGCAAGAAGAAGAAATAAAAGGTAAAGAAGAAGTAAAACTATTCCTATTTGCAAATGACATGATCCCCTATACAGAAACAAACAAACAAACAAAACTCATTGGTCACCTTTTTATTCTGCAAAGGGAAAGAATCAAGCATTTCTCCCACCATTTCTGTACAGAGGATATTTCAGGGTAATAAAAATATTCAATATGGGAAAGTTCTTTATAGAAGACTCTAAGAATAATGCATGCAGGAGAAACGAGAGAAGTAACGAAATAATGGCTCTGGGCAATGATCATCAACATCTGATAAAACCCTTAGGTGAACAACTGATGGACAACCTCACAAGAAAGGAGTCAGGCTGGCATCACCTGACCCCACCTGTCGATCTTAGCATCCCAGGGAGAGAGACCATTGGACATTATGCACCAGCTATTGCGATGCGGTAGGAAGGACACAGCGCCACCAATGAAGTATTTTGGAGGGAAATGAAACCGAATCTAGTCACAGCTCTAGATCTAAAACTACCAGTTTACAAGAAAAGCAGGGGAGAGCAGAACATGCTAAATAACAGCACAGGGTCCCATCAGTCGGAAACTGCCGAACAAGTGATCTGGTTTGTTCCGCAAATGAGAGGCATTAAAAAAAGGGAGGGAAACGGTTATAGATTAAAAGAGATTCATAAGAGGCATGTCATCAGTAAAGAGAATGTGGGACCTCATTCGGATCCTGATTTGAATAACCAACTGTAAAATATGACATTTTGAGAAAATCAGGGAAGTTTTTAAATGGACTGAATACTTGGTGATAGTAAGGAGTCAGTGCTAATTTTATTTATGGTATTGTGTTTGTATGAAAAAGGAGAGGGGGGAGCTCCTCTGATAGCGATACACATCAAGAGAAATGAGACCGATTGGGTTTGCTTTAAAACACTCCAGCAAAAGAAAGATCTAGCACAAGAGGGAGAGGGAGAAAAGGAGAAAGAGGAAGTGAGGGAGGGAGTAAAGGAAAGACAGAGAGGGAAGGAGGGAACAAGGGGTAATGGAAGGAGGGGAGGGTTATATATGACCACAAATGGCAAAGTGTTGATAATTGTTGAAACTGGGTGAGGGATACATGGGGGTTCATTACATCACTCTCTCTACTTTTGCATATTTGAAATTTTCCAGAATAAAATAAAATTAAGGACAGAGGGGTTCTGAGTACTTCCTCCCGGACAGAACTGCCCAGAAGCCCTGCTGTGGGGGGACAAGGAGGCTAGAGAGAGCCTTGAAGACAAGTCCCTGCCCCAGAGGTACCAGATGTGGCAGAAAAGTACCCATACAGGGCAGGGAACCAAAGCAGCCTACTGTGTGCCAGGCCTGACCAGAGCACTTTCAATCCTGACCACAGCCCTCCAGGCAGTTTTTATTAATATGCCCATTTTATTGACGAGGTAATGGAGGCACCTGAAGATGAAGCTGGCAGGAATTCAAACCCCTACAGGCTGGGATTCAAACCCAGGCAGGCTGCTCCGGAGCCTCTCCAAGGGGGCCTGTGTGAGGACACTTCAGGGGCAGGTTCTGTGGCGTGTGGAGCTGCCTGTCCTCAGAGGCCACTTTGACACCAACCCAGGGAAGGAGGGACAGCAAGAAAAGATGAATTGCTGCTATGGAAATATTCAGAGCTGGATTTTTAGTGCACCCAAATTCACAGACAGAGGTTTAACTAACACAATGTCAAAAGCAAACTGATTTAAAAAAAAATTTTTTTTTTTTAAAGATTTTACCTTTTTGTTCATTCATTCCCCCCCTTGCTGCTTGTGCTCGCTGGGTCAGCTAACCACGCCGTGCGGGCGGGCTTGCCTTCACCAGGAGGCCCCGGGAACCGAACCCGGGGCCTCCCATATGGTAAACGGGAGCCCTACTGATTGAGCCACAGCCGCTTTTTTAATTAAAAATAAACAGGGGAGCGGGTGTGGCTCAAGAGATTGAGCACCTGGTTCCCACATGGGAGGTCCCGGCTTTGGTCCCTGGTGCCTCCCAAAAACAAAAACAAACAACAAGCAAACAAACGAAAAACCAACTCAGGGGAGCTGATGTGGCTCAGTGGTTGAGCACCAGCTTCCCACATACGAGGTCCCAGGTTCAATCCCCGGTCCCAGTACCTGAAAAAAGAGAGAGAGAGAGAACAAAAAAAAAAAGCTTAGCACAATCAGTGCCTGATACACAGCAGGAAGACAAGAAGTGGCAGCCACGGCGGTGGCTATTATGGTCAAGATTACAATTACTGAAGAATGATCAATCTCTTTCTCTGGGTTACTCCTTTGTGGAGTTTTTTTTATTTCTAGTTCCCTTACATTGCCCTAAGGACAGCCAGTTCTGTTTGATCCTGGCAGTGGGCACTTGACTCATTCCAGTGATTAAATTATTGAAATGCAAATTGCCGGCTGATGGATGGATGGGCAGGTGTAGTATAACGGAATGGGATTCAGCCATAAAAGGGAAAACATTTTTTGTTAAGTGAAAGAAGCCAGACACAAGAGGACAAGTAGTGTGTGATTCCACTTTTATGAAATGTCCAGAGTGGGCAACTCCACAGGGACAGAAACCAGCGGTCGCCAGGGGCTGGGGGAGGGGGCGGGGAGTGACTAATGGGTACTGGGTTTCCTTCTGAGGAGATGAAGCTGTTTTGAAACTAGGTGGTTGCGATGGTTGCCCAACTCTGTGGATGTACTAAGTGCCACCAAATCTAAAAACGAGTGTCATGAAGACAAAGAAGGACTGAGGGACTGTTCCAGGGGACACCCGAAGGCAACGTGGCATCTGGAACTGGGTCCTGGAGCCGGAAAAACAAATTGCTATAAAGGGCCTTAGTTGGGACCATTGGAAAATTTTGACGCTAGTCTGCAGATTAGATAACAGTGTCATATCAGTTGTTAAATTTCCTGATATTTATAACTGGGCTGTGGTCAGGTCCTTGTTTCTAGGAAATAACACAGAAGTATTTGGGGGTAAGGGGTATGAGGCCAGCAACGTACTCTCAATGGTTCAAAAAGAGATGGCTTGGGAAGCGGCTGTGGCTCAATCAGTGGGGCTCCCGTTTACCATATGGGAGGCCCCAGGTTCGGTTCCCGGGGCCTCCTGGTGAAGGCAAGCCCGCCCGCACAGCGTGGTTAGCTGACCCAGCGAGCACAAGCAGCAAGGGAGGGATAAATGAATAAATAAATAAAATCTTTTTAAAAAAAAAGAGATGGCTGGTGATGATGACGACGATGACATTGGTATGATATGAGATGATATGATCGGTGATAGATGATATAGATAGATTAGAGAGAAATGGACAGATGGATATGGATGGCTAAAAAACAAATTTGGAAAATCTAAGTAAAGAGTATACGGAGGGAGGCGGATGTGGCTCAAGTGGCTGGGCTGCCGGGTTCGATTCCTGGAGCCTCCCGGTGAAGGCAAGCTGGCCTGCGCGGTGCAGTGAGCTGTGAGCTGGTTCAGCAAGATGACACAACAAAGGGAGACAAGCAGACACAGAAAAATGCACAGCAAAATGGGCACAGCGAGCACAAGCAGCGGAGGGCGGGTGGGGGGTTAATAAATAAATAAAATATATATATATATTTTAAGAAAGAGTATACGGAAGTTCTTTGTATTAGTCTTTTTTTTTTTCCAATATAAGTTTGAAATTATTATTTCTAAATAGGAAGTTTAATTTAAAAAAAAAATTTCTGTTGGTAAATAGTCCCATCCTTGAGCTACCCCCTCCACTGTCCTCCACCCCAACACCCTGGCTGTCCCGGTCCCTACCATGGGAACCTCTCCACCAGCCACTAAAGGGTTAATGGAGACCCCAGCCCCTGCTCAGTGGGGATCTGCGCCTTAACATTTGTTAAATGTTAGGTCCCCCTTGGACCTAACACATAAAGCTAACTTTTTGCCTCTGCCGTTTTCACAAGCTCTTGGCAATCCTTGCTTACTGAATGACTCAGACCCCAAAAAGAGGAGGTTCCCCACCCTCTGCTCTCACATGTCGCTCATCTCTGACAGCTGACAAAGCTCCTTTCCCGGCAGGAGCTCACCCGGTCCTTTCCGCTCGCTGACTTCGTGAGTGAAGGAAGAAAAGGTGTTGATCAGGACACTCTGCGGCTTTCAGCATCTTCCTGACGCAAAAGGGTTACAAAGGTTGGCTTTGCAGCATCTCAGCAAAGACTAGGAACAGCCAAAGCGTCCAGCAAGAGGAGACTGGTTACATAATGATGGCATAGCTGAGGCCACGGCTATGGAAACATGAGGAAGTTGTTCAAGCAGCGATGTAGAAAGATGTCTAAGATCTATGGGGAAATAGAAATTGCAAGGGACAGAGCAGCTTGTAAACAATGCGAACCAGTGAGAGGGGGACACTCGCTCGCTCTCTGTGTCTAAGTCTGTGTCTGTGTCTCCACACGTGGTGGGGGGTATGTTGGGGGGTGGTCTTTGCCTGTGTTTGCACAGCCAAGCTCCGGAAGAGTCTCCGGAAACTTGAACTTCGGTCGCCCCTAGGGAGGGGATCTGGGGGATGTGGGGAGCAGGGGTTGGAAGGAAGCTCATCGTCGTATGCGCAGAGCCATGTGAATTTATTCTAGGAGACCAAGAAGGATTCGGAAAATACTTCTTCATCGAACAAGTAGTAACTGATGGGGATATGGGTTCGTGACCCACCCAGGCCCTGCAGGGAGAGAGAAGTGAATCCACTGTGATGAGAACCAGGGGTGTTTAAAGTAGTCCAGCTAGAGCGGGGTCGGGGGGGCAACCTGGAGGAAGGAAGATGCAGCTCTGCTTGATAGAACATTCCGCGGGGATGGAAAGAGTCTCCATCTGTCCAATAGGGCTGTCACCAGCCACAGGCCCTTGAAATGTGCCTCTGTGAAGACGAGGGGTTGAGCTTCTCATTTCACGTGATTTTACGGAGACTTAAATAGCCACGTGGGGCTGGTGGCTGCCTACTGGGCGGCACCCCTAAGAGGCAGGCGCCGTTCTAAGTGCTTCCCAGGAAGCAGCACCCGCCTCCCGCCCGCCCTCAGGGCTGGGGGCTCTTAGTGACCCTGTTTTAAGTAGTGTCCTTGCCTGTTGCCTGGAAAAAAGGAGTTCAGAGCAGAAGCTGAGAAAAAGAGGAGATTGGGATTGTCCAGGGATTGTCGAAGGAGGTTTGGACCTGGTGGTGGCAGTGAGAGGTGAATGCAGGGCAGGGCACGGTGCTTATGACAGCAGCAAAAATCATCGCCAAGCTCTGTTCTGAGCACTTTTCAGACATTACCTCATTTAATTCACAAAATAAACCGACGAGCCAGTTGCTATCGCCACATCCATTTTGCAGCCGAGAAAACTGAGACTTCAAAGAGGTTGAGAGATTTCCAAGACCTCACAGGTAGCAAATAGCAGGAAGAAAAGACAAATCCTGAGAGTCCACCTCCAGTGCCCTCTTTGAGCGGCTACCGGGCCTAAAGTGCTGTGGGAGCAAGGCACCTGCATTCTAGGGAGAAGGCCCCCAGGTAAGAGGGAGGGAGGGTGCTACGAACGACTGTCAATGTGGCCGGGAGGTGACCAAGATGAGGCTGGAAAGGTCCATAGATGGCAAGTTAAAGAATTGCTATTTTACCCTGGGGCAATGGGGAGCCATGGATGGTCTTGGAGCTAGACAGGGACTAAGATTTTCGGTTTAGAAAGATGCCTCTAGTCGCTGTGAGGAGGTGAGACCAGAGGCAGGGGAACCAAAGAGGAAGTTGGGGATCCAGGTCAGTGAGGACGGGGGGCCTGAATGGGGGTGACGGCTGAAGGAGGGAGCAAAGTGGGAGGATCTGAGAGCACAGGGAAGAGACATAATTTGTTCACAGTCACGCAGCTGGCGCGTGGGAAGAGCAGCTGGCAAGCGCTGTTACAGGTTCCCCATCTTTCCAATGGGGAAAGTCCTGCCAACTTTTGTCCCATTGGATTGAAAACAGATCCATCTAGGAACGTTTTCAGAGCCAGTAAGTGCACAGAAGGCAAGGTCTGCTTTTTTTTTTCTTGAACCTCCCTGCTCCCTGTTCCCACATGGACCCAGCGTTTTAAACAACCCGAAGAACCACATAAAACCATTCTAGGTTTTAACCTCAGAAAAAAATGAGCTACAAGGGTGGGGACAGCATTTTCAACTCTCCCGTTTATCCTCTTGAATTTGCATGACCTTTGTAATTTAAAATCCCTCAGCGTTAAAAAATATAAACACTCACGTTTTTAAAGCCATGTGAAAATGACCCTCCTCCAGATCCTTTGAGGATGCCACAAACTGCCTCTCAGGTTGGCAAAAATTTTTAAGTTTGATAAAACTCGTGCACTGCCTGGGGGAGGGGGGCATATAAATCGGTACAGCCTTTGACAATATCTGTTAAAATAAAATTTGCCAGTGCCTTGGATTAAGCATTTGCAATTCTGGAAACCCAGACAGGGGTCCAAAGATGTAAGAAAAGGTATATTCATTGCAGCTTCGGTTTTAAAGATGAAATATTTGGAACAATCTACTTCTCTAGTGATAGGGGATGTGCCTTCCAATGGAATACTACAGAGCTGATAAAAAGAATGAGGCAGCTCCCTGAAATGCATGGGGATGATAACAGTGCCTTCCTATAGGTTGTTTTAAGATGAAATTACAGGCGATTCTTGTAATTTGCAGTAGTATGTTATATAAAGTCACCACAAACACTGAGTTAGCAAATCCCCAACCACTGCTCCCAGGTGAAATAGGTTCCTGTGAGCCTCTGGTTACATTTTCATCAACCAATCAATATGTAATCTTGTTTTGTGTGTGTTTCTGTTTAATGACACCTTATTTAAAATATATTGCTGGGAAGCGGCTGTGGCTCAATCAGTGGGTCTCCCGTTTACCATGTGGGAGGCCCCCGGTTCGGTTCCCGGGACCTCCTGGTGAAGGCAAGCCCGCCCGCACGGCGTGGTTAGCTGACCCAGCGAGCACAAGCAGCAAGGGGGGGATAAATGAATAAATAAATAAAATCTTTAAAAATATATATATATATATTGCTGACTCATAAACATCGACCACAGTCCATAGCACCATAGCTCACGCCTGAACGAGGCTCCCCTAGGCACATCCCAGCCTTCTTACACTTCAGAACACTAGACAGCACCTCGGCACTACACGTGAGGGTCATTTTAAACAGCAAAGTCACCCCCAAAATGCACAAAAATGTGAACAATGTGACACATTTTCATGTTTTTCAGACTACAAAAAGGGCACTTGTTTACGATATGTGAGTTGAAACAAGAAGGCAAAGCATTGCCTTGTTTCTCCTCAGCTGGGAATGTGTGTATGAGCGACTCAAAATTTTCACCATTCTGCACATGTCCTTGAATGACTGCAAAAACATCACCAGTACTGATTTTGGGGTTACAAGTAAATTTTAAGGTAAATATGGAATCCAGGAACAATGAGGATCAACTGTAGTTGAGAAACATGAAATGCTTAGCACGGTGACCAGCACGCAGTAATAAACACTAGTTACTATTCTTAGATGTTATTCACGATAAAAGCATGTGAAAAGCATACATCCATTTTCGGGGGGCAAAAAGGACAGATGTGTATACATTGAGCACCGACTGTATGCCAGACACTGTTGTAAGAACTTTCCAAGTCTCATTTCAGTCTCTCCACAATCCTATGACAAAGGACCTATTACAGTCCCACCTTAAAGAAAAAGAGGGGAGCAGATGTGGCTCAAGCAGTTGGGCCTGCCTCCCACATGGGAGGTCCCAGCTTCAGTTCCCAGTGCCTCCTAAAGAAGACAAGCAAGACAGTGAGCTGAGGCGATGGGCTGGCACAGCGAGCTGACACAACAAGGAGACACAATGAGAGACACAACAAGCAGGGAGCAGATGTGGCTCAAGTGACTGGGTGCCTCCCTCCCACATGGGAGGTCCCGGGTTCGATTCCCAGTGCCTACTGAAAGAAGACAAGCAGACAGAGAAAACACAACGAGCAGACACAGAGAGTAGACAGCAAGTACAAACAACGAGGTGGCAGGGGGCGGAGAAATAAATAAATAAACCTTTAAAAGAAAAAAGAAAAAGAGAAGGGAGTCCAGAGAGGAAAAGTATTCTCAGCTCTTATACAGCAGAGGCAGGATTTGAACTCAGGCCATTGTGATTTCAGGATTCCGCACATCAAACTACCCCCTGCTTCCTGCCCTGAGCATCTGTAGACTATTTCTGGAAGGACCCACCACAACCTGGTGCCCAAGGTGGCCTCTGAAGGCAATGACCAAGAGTCTGAGGCTCTGAGGTGTGCAGGGAGAGTGCCTTTTCACTGAATATCCTTTGGTACTAGGGAATATTTTATGGAAAGACGCTAATGCTGGCCTTATTCTGAGAGCCTTGTTTTCCCCGAGTCAGGTCAAAAGGTGGGACGAGGGGAATGAAGCACTATCAAACCCCTCCCTGGTCCATCCCACTCATTCTCTGGTTCCCCTTTCAGCCAGATGAAGCAGGTCAGCCTGGCTGCATCCCTGGACCTCGGGCCATAGGCACAGAAGGGGGACCTTCAATTAGCCTGGAGAAGTTCTCCCTGAGGCTCACAGAACCCAGGGGACTGCCACCAACCACTGAAGAACCCAGGACACCTCTGTGCCTGCCTGGGCCTCGGTTTCCCCGTCTCCACAATTCAGACCGCCTGAACTTCCACATGGGTAACCTCTTTCCTCCAAAATGGTCCTGCTCTTGCCAGCCCCCCAACCTCTGCCCCTGCGTTCCCACCGCCCAGAAGGCCTTTCTTGGACACCTCCACTTGTGGAATTCTTAGTCATCATACAAGCCTCAACTGGGGAGCTTTCTTGGGTCCCCAGCCCCGTGGGGTTGCTGTGGCTCCTATGGTCCCCAGACACTCTTAATCCTTTGCCTCAGCCCAGCCCTGGTCCATGAGAGTCTGACCTGAGTGAGAAGGAGGGAAATTGAAGAGTGGGAGAGGGAGGAAGGAAAAGGAGGGATGAAGCGAGAAGGGGGCCGAGGAAGGAGGGAGCGAGAGGAGAGGGTGCCTGCGTCCATTCCCCTTCTGGACTCACCATGTTCCGGCCTTCCAGGCTCCCCGCGGATCCCTGACTGGTCCCTGCTGCCTGCAGGGCTGTGGTTTTTAAAGCCCTGGGGAGGGTGCAGATAGGGGGAGGAAATGACTCGTCTTTCCTCTCTGTGGTTTCCATTGGTCTGAGCATCAGGCACCCGGCTGGGGCTCCCTCCATGGGGTATGCACCTCAGGGACTCTAAACACCCCTCCCAGTCAGAGGAGGGAGGCCAGCACACAGAAAACTAAGGAAGTACCTGGTCAGAGAGGAAGGAAGGAAGCTGGGAGAGACCACAGCCCCCATCGAAGCTCAGCCCCTTGGGGCCTCAGTTTCCCCATTGTAAGCCATCTCTCTCTTTCCTTCTAGGGCCCTGGGCTTCTGCAGACCAGCCCAGGGGTCCAGCTGGCCTAGACTCCTGTGGGATCCTGGAGAGCAGGCCCTGAGACCCCCAGCCTCCCAGCCCGTTTGCTCTGAGCATCAGAGAGGCCAAGCAGCTCCGCGGAGGCAGCCCAGCCCTCGGCTAAGGATCACTGTTAAATCTTTCTCCCTGGGGTTTTGAAGTTGGCAGGAAAAGGCGCCCCCGAGCCACAACCATCTGTTGTGTTGTATCCTTTCCAGCCTTTTTCTAGATGTTTTTGGAAACTTGCTGGAGCCGGGGGAGACGACGGATCCCGTATTATCAGTCTCTTAGGGCTGCTGACAAATGACAGCAAACTGGGTGGCTTAAAACAACGGGGATTTATTCTCTCACCGTTCTGAAGGCCGGAATCAAGGTAAGGGCAGCCCCATCTCTTGGAGGCAACCCCTTCCTTGCCTCTCCCAGCTTCTGGGGCTTACATCCCTGCCTCTGCCACCACATCACCTTCTCTGTGTGCTTCAAATCACCCTCTGTCTCTCTCTTTTAAAGCCACTTGTGACTGGATTTAGGGCCCATGGGGATAACGCAGAAATGACCTCCCAGCTCAAGAGCCTTCACTTCATCACATCTGCAAAGACCCTTCTTCCCTTCTAAGCTGACATGTACAGGTTCCAGGATCAGGACCTGAGAGCCCTGGGTGGCCAGGACTCAGCCTGCTGCAGATTCCCAGTGGGGCAGGGCAGGATCCCAATTCAGGCGGGGAAGGAGTCACTCACTGGTTGAGAGGGAGGAGGGAAGAAAGCAAGGCCGGGCTGGCACAGATATCCGCCAGCACTGGCTGCGTGGCAGACGCGGCGCTGATGATACAATCTCCCCACGAGCAGCTTTCTCTTACATCATCCCCATCTCCCTCCGCCTCCGTCTTGTGAGGGTACTTGTGAGGACATTCAGAGCCTACGTGGAAAAATCCAGGAGAATCTCCCCATCCCAAAAACCATTAATTTAATCACATCTGTAAAGTCCCTTTCACCATGTACCAGGGAAGAAGACACAGACATCTTTGGGGCGCGTTATTCAGCTGACCACAGTAAATATGATTATTATTGTGGTTACAAAAGCAAACTCATTTTCCCCATGCTGTTCTGCCTCTTTACAACACGTCTTTCCTCCACACTCAATATTTTAGAGCAAATTTCCATAGTTTAAAAATTGAAAAGAAAATATTGTTTTCTTTTCATTACAAAGATAAACCACGCTCATCGCAAACTTCCGAACAATCCAGAAATGCATCCCCACCCACCACCCTCCACATCCCCCACTCCCAGCCATCCCTCGCCCAAATGAAGCATTGAAAGACCCCTGTCCGCCACTCCATTGAAACTCCTACAAGCAGTTTGGGGTGTCTTCACTGAGACTTTTACAAAGGTGATGTGTGTTTCGGGTGGACATGTACGTGCACAGCACCTGGTAGATTTTGGTTCCACTAAATGAAGCCATGTGTACAATCTGTGTGACTCAGCAAGGATTTTGAAGTTTGACCTGCCAGGATTTGGGGCACCATGGGAATGTGGTGTTGTGCTGACTCTGACCTCAAGGGGACGCCAGAGTGCAGAGACGTGGGAGGCCAAACCACATGCATTTTCCTTTTAGGATTTTGAGCCAAAGGCATCTGGCCTTAAATCGTGGGTTCTTAAATGTTCTATGCCCTGGACCCCTTCTCTGAATAATTTTTTTGAAATGTAATTTCAGTCTTAAAGAGAAGTTGCAGAAGAGGAAAAAACCCAACTCCTATATCCCCTTCACCCAGATTTAGCTTGTTCACTCTACAGACGGACGTGGGGGGTACGCCTGTAACCGAGAGTTAAGAATTAACAAGTGGGGAAGCAGATGTGGCTCAAGCACTTGGTCGCCCGCCTACCAGGTTCGGGTCCCTGTGCCTCCTAAAAGAAGACGCGCAGATGCTGCCTCCCACTCCAACAGAGCAAGACGCCGACGCAACACAGCTAGACTCTGCCCCCGCCACAACAAGCAGAGGCCACAAGCCAGCAGAGGCCACAGCCCACGGGGAGCGGATGTGGCTCAGCCCGTTGGGCACTCGCCTTTCATGTGGGAGGTCCTGGGTTCGGTTCCCGATGCCTCCTGGAGAAGGTGAGCAAACAATGAGCAGACAGATGAGAGAACCATCTGGGGAAAGGGAAGGATGACGAAAAATAAAGTAAATTAAAAAAAAAAAAGAATTAACAAATGATTATGATTTCATATGCAGATGCTTTTACTTACTTTCTAGTATATTATAGAATAATCCCTGAAATGACTGAACCTCCCTAGACTGAGGCTTGGCCCTTGTTTATACTTGCTATAGTACTGGATACCACTCCATCTTCTCTTGTTTGAATCCATAAAAACCTTAAACTCCTTAGACGCAGAGAGACAGATTTTTAGGCAGACAGGCTGTCTGATCTCCTGCTTTGCTTTTAGCAATAAACTCTTTCTTTCTTTGAAACCCCAGTATTTCAGTAACTGGCAGAGAACCTCCCACTTTTGCTCGGTAACACATCTATGCCTGTTTCTATATTTGTCTATCTCTATTCATTTTTCTCTGACTCATTTGAGAGTAAGCTGGAAACATCAGGCCCTTTTACCCCTAAAATCTTCAGTGGGTATCTCTCAAGAACAGATATTCTCTTTCATGGCCACAGTGCAATATATTGAAATAAGGAAACGCACTGCTGAAGCAACGTGCTATTACGTAACCCGCAGTCCTCATCCACGTTTCACCAGTTGCTCCAGTGATGTCCTTTTACACTATTTTTTTTTGTCAGAATGTTTTTTGTAAGTACGTTTAGAAACACCTGGTTCCATTTTAGCAGCGTCACTAATCCACTGTTCATTTGACACCTGCTTTATTTCATCACTTCCTTATTGGTGGGAATGCAGGTGGTTTCCAGTATTTGTGCTCAGACTGCATAGCAGCAAGTCTCCTTACATGAGCATCCTTGTGACCGTGCACACGTTTTCACTGCAGGCAACTCTCTAGAAAAGGAACTGCGAGGCAGCGCGTGCATCCCCCGTGCTCTGTGTCTGTCACCTTTACGCTGGTTTCTTTTCATCAAGAAGTGAAGCCGCACCTCCCAATGTGGACAGGTGGCTGCGGAGCAAGCCTGAGATGAGAGGTGCCGTGAGCGTAACATACTCACCAGATTTTGAAGACTTTGTAGGAGAAAAAAGAACATAAAAGACCTCAATAATAATTTCTATTTTGATTACATGATGAAATAATATTTCAGATGTATGAAGCAAAATATATTCTCAATTATAGTACTGTTATGATTATATATTAAATGTCATTATACATAACAATATAGTATTGCAGAATGTTTAACATCCCTGGCCCTGTCTACCAAATGCCAGCCATTGAAATAGCCAAAACATGTCCCTCCACATCTCCAAATGCCCCTGGCTGATTCTACTAGGATGATGGATGTGCAGTTAAAATGGGGAGACCAGGTAGCAAGTCTGAAAGGTCTACAGATCAAAGTAAAGAGCTGGGAGTCCTTCAGGGAGCACTCAGAGGAAACTTGGCAGGCCTGGCAAGCCACAGAGTGGAAGAAGCTATAGTACTCATCCCCAGCAAAAGGTTCATATCTAGAATCTATAAAGAACTCTTAGAAACCCAAGAAAAAGAGAAGCCAGTAGGAAAATGGGCCAAAGGCCTGAGAGGTGCTTCATGAAAGAAGCTATCAAAATAGCCAACAAATGCATGAAAACATGCTGATCTCTCCCTTGGTCAACAGGGAAACACAAATCCAAACCATGCGGTGGTTCCACTCTGCACCTTCCAGAAAGACTAAGATGGGAAAGAAGTAAACACAAAGCACTGATGACAATGTGGGCAACTGGAAATGGGAAATGGCGCAGCCACTTTAGGCAGCTGCTGGGCAGTGTTTTAGTTTCCTTGGCTGCTCAAGCAAATGCCATACAACAGGAAGAATTTAATGGCTCACAGTTTTGAGATTAGGAAAAGTCCAGATCAAGGCATCATCAAGGTGAGGCTTTCTCCCCGAAGACTGTGGCATTCCGGGGCTGGCTGCTGGCGATCCTTGGTCCTTGGCTCATCACACGGCGAGGCACGTGGCGGTGTCTCCTGGTCTCTCCCTTCCTTTCCAGGTTCTGCTGATGGCCAGCTTCTGGCTGCTCCCTCTGTGGCTTCCTCTGCTGCCTGAATTCCATTCTGCTTATAAAAGACTCAAGAATAGGTCTAAGGGGCTCCAATGGTTGGGCGTCCGTCTGCCATATGGAGAGACCTGGGTTCGATCCCCGGGACCTCCCGGTAAAAAAAAAAGAGAATAGGACTAAGAGCCATCCTGACTGAGGTGGGACACACCTTAACTGGAGTGACGCCATCCAAAGGTGTTGCTCACCTGGATGCACACCCACAGGGACGGACTACGTTTAAGAACGTGTTTTTCTGGGGTACACACAGCTCCCAACCACCACAGATAGTAGCTGCTGAAGCTAAACACACACCTACCCTGTGATCCAGTAATCCCACTGCTCGGTATTTACCCAACAGAGAAGCAAACACGCGTCCACCAATAGCTATGGACTAGAATGTCCATAGCAGCTTTATAATGATAACCAACCAGTGGGAATGAACCAAAACTCCATCGATGGCAGAATGGATAAATTGTATATTCACACGATGGAATACTATACAGCAGTAAAAAAAGATTGCATAAACTAATACATGCAACAAACAACAAGGCTGAATCTCAAAGGCGTTCTGTTGAGCGAAAGGGAGCAGACACAAAAGCGTACATGCTTGTGACTGTTTGAATTCCGTGAATCCAAAAAAACAATTATGTTCTTAAACTAATCCATTCCTGTGGGTGTGGTACCCTTTGATTGCATTAGATTCACTTTATTTTTTAAATATTTATTTATTTTTTATTAACCCCCCACACACCTCGTTGTCTGCTCTGTGTCCATTCGCTCTGTGTTCTTCTGTGTCTGCTTGTCTTCTCTTTATTTATTTATTTTTTTAACTTTATTTTGTACATTTAATAATTGAAAACATAAACAATTAAAAATTAAAAAGTAAACACAGATGAATAAATATATACATTTCTCAATTAAATGTAATGGATACATGTAAATTTTTTATTTATTTATTTATTTTTTTAAATTTAAAGATTTTATTTATTTATTCATTCATTCCCCCCCCCCCGCTGCCTGCGCTCGCTGGGCCAGCCAACCACGCCGTGCGGGCGGGCCCGCCCCCACCAGGAGGCCCCAGGAACCGAACCCGGGGCCTCCCATATGGCAAACGGGAGCCCCACTGATTGAGCCACAGCCACTTCCCAATTTTTTTTTTTCAATCAAACAATATATTACACAATATATTTGGTTCATAGTAATGCATTCATACAGTATTTGTCCTTTTGTGTCTGGCTTGCTTCACTCAACATAATGTCCTCCAGGTTCATCCATGTTGCCATATGCTTTATGACTTCATTTCTTCTTACAGCTGCATAATATTCCATCGTGTGAATAGACCACAGTTTGTTTATCCATTCATCTGTTGATGGACACCTGGGTTGTTTCCAACTTTTGGCAATGATGAATAATGTGGCTATGAACATCGGTGTGCAGATGTCTATTCGTGTCACTGCTCTCAGTTCTTCTGGGTATATACCCAGTAGTGGTATTGCAGGGTCACGTGGCAAGTCTATATTCCACTTCTTTAGGAACTGCCAAATGTCTTCTCTTTAGACAGCACTGGGAATCGATCCTGGGAACTTCCAGAGTGGGAGAGAGGTGCTCAATCTCTTGCACCACCTCAGCTCCCTGGTCTGCTGTGTCTCTTATTGTCTCTCCTCTGTGTCTCTTTTTGTTGCGTCATCTTGCTGCACCAGCTTGCCACGCAGGCCAGCTCTCTGCTCTGGCCAGCTCACCGCGTGAGCCAGCTCGCCTTCACCAGGAGGCCCCAGGAATCGAATCCTGGACCTTCTATATGGTAGACGGGAGCCCAATTGCTTGAGCCACATCTGCTTCCCTAGATTCACTTTAGATCCCTTGATTAGATTGCTTTTGATTGGACTACATCAGTGAGGCGAGACTCAGGTTGAGTCTCTGCCCTTTTGCTGGGCCTTTTATAAACAGAGACAGAGAGAGACACACACAGAGAGAGTAAAGACGCTGCCATATGGATCCTGCCATGTGAGACAGAGGACTGCAGGAAAATAGAAGCCCCGGGAGGCTGAGAGGTCCTGGAGTATGGAACCAGCAGAGCACAGAGACTCGGAAAGAGGTCCTCAAGGGGCTGGGCCCACGGAGCCGCTCAAGGCTGAGGAGACAAGCCTTGTCTCAGGCCTGATCGCCACGTGGCAGGACCCCAGGATCACCGTAGCTGACTTTGGTGAGAAAGTATCTCTGATGGTGCTTTGATTTGGACATTTCACGGCTCAGAACCATAAGCTTTTACCCTAAATAAAATCCCCACTATAAAAGCCGACCCATTTCTGGTACTTTGCCTCGGCAGCCCTGTGGCAGACGAAGACAGTGCTATATAAATCTGTTTCTATGAAGTTCAAGGACAGACCACTCTAGACCTTGGTGTTATAAATCAGAATAGTGATTACTTTTGAGGGGTTGATGAGTGGAAATTGGAAGGGAAACCAGGGCGGAGGGTGAATTCTGAAGGCTGGAAATGTGCTTTTCCTTGATCCGAGCTTGGGTTCCACAGGGACGTCCAGCTGTGAAAACTCATGAAGCTGTACATTTAAGATGGGTGAACTTTTCTAATTGTATCTTCCACCTCAATAAAAGTTGCTTTGCTCTGTGTTTTAGGTCTGCCTGAGAAGTTTAACGTTTACACAATGGAAAGGCAAAGAGGAGTGAAGGCTGAAGAGCCAGTGGCATAGCAGTGCGCATTGTCTTGCAGCCTCAGGCCCAGTCGGAAGGGTGGGCTGAGCAGTGGCTGAGACCCCAGACAGCTGGGGTCGGTCACCAGCCTGCCGTGGCCTGGAGCCAGCAGGTCCGGGTCCTGGCCATCACTGCCCACCCCACGCCCTAGGGCTGAGGTCCTCAGCTGGGACCGCAGAGGCTTCTGAGGGTGGCCGCAGTGCTGGAGGGCCATCAACACTCTGATTCCAGCCTCGCCAGAAATTCCCGCACCAGGTGGGCCTGGGGACCCGAAGGCAGCGGTAAGCCCCACTCCCTGGGGAAGGGGAGTCTGGGAGGAAGGAGATGAAGGATGAGTCAGGCAGAGAGAGCAAAGGACAGCTGGAAAATGTGCTTATGAAAATTTTCTTTTTTAAAGCAGCTCTGAAAACTTCAGGTGCCTTCCCAGACCTAGCTGAACTGGTTTTCTAGTAACCTAATTTTAGCAGTTTACTCTTTGTTCTCAGTTACTAGAAAGACAATAACCAGATCTTCCCAGTTCTCAGGAATCAGATAGCATCTCAGCTAAACCACAGAATGGCGCCTGGAGCACCTAATAGTCCAGGAAATTTGTAACTTCCCTCAGGGACAAAAGGCCATGAACCGGGACCTCCAGAGGGAGTTTTGCATACAGGAGATGACACAAAAAGTATTAAGAAATTTGCCCACATCCCCCTCTATCAAAAAAAGTTGCAGAGTCATCACCCACATGGCTGGTGCCTAGAACTGTTCTAAGCTGCCCACCCCACCCATGGCAGCTGGCGGGGAGGTGCGGAGGCCGCAGGCTGGAGCCACTGTCGCCAGCGGAACACGAGCTCGCCCCCAGCTGGCAAGTGATGGGCGCAGCCCAGAGGAGCGCGTCTGAGAACTGGACGGCAGCGCCGGGCTCCCTCACCCAGGCCACCCGCAGGCCACCGGAGCTGGCAGTGCTGGAGGCCACGGGGTGGCGTCGGGGAAACCGAGGCTGGGGTCTAGCGTAGCTTTGAGCCTGGAGCAAGCAGCCCTCGGTGTCCCCCAGGCTTCTCCTCCACCCCTCGCCACCCCACCCTGCCCCTGGGAAGCCCCAAAGGGAATAGGAGAGACCGGAGGACTCTCTGCATTCACCGAGGGACAACATGGAGGGGCTGAAAGGAGTCCTCCAGAGCCAGGTTCAAATCCCGGCCCCTCCGCTCCTGGCTTTGCTAATCACTTCAGCTCACCGTAACTCAGTTTCCACATCTGTAAAATGGGGATTATCCATCCCCTCCAAGATGGTTCTGAGGATCAAACGAGACCAGTTGTGAAATGTTTGGTAACGTGCTGATCATGAAATGTATTACTATAGCTGGGAATGCGGTAATTAGGAGGGGATGGGACCAGTGGGGGGACAGTCCAAGGAAACAAAGAGCCCCGTTCTGCTGCAACTATATATATGATCCTGGGGACACATCATCTCAGCACCAACTTGACGGAGTCTTTATGGGCGTTAAATTAGATCGTGTTTTCGAAGCATCTTATAAAAGGCCCCTGAGGAACGGGGGCTGATACAAACTCCCATTATAATTACTCTGCAAGATTCTAGGAGCTTCTAACTCTAAAGTTGTAAGTGTATGAAAAGTGTGAGCATCTTCCATCCTGAGATATCAGTTCTAAGATTCTCAGAATTTTTTAAATTTTTATGTATTTATATTTTTAATTCACACCCAACAAAACACATTTTTTGTGGTGTCCAGTTCTATGAGTTCTGACAAAGGCACAGGGTCATGTAAAGACAAGACTAAGAGTTTCATCACCCCAGAAAGTCCCCTCATGCTGTTACCGGATTTTGTCTAGGTCCTTGACTATGCTCGAAAAGGAATTTCAAGAGCATGTCGGGTTAGCTAGGCCAGTAATTTATTAAGGAATGGTGAGAAGAGAAATGGGAGAAAGTAACAGATTGAGAGTCCCAGGTAGGGAGGAAGGGGCTGAAGAGTGATAGAGAGGACTGGTTTACGGACTACAATTTCCCATTATAGATTCTAAAGCTCCAGGTGTACTTGCGTGTTGATCGAAGCGGGGGCAAAGAAGGCCAGGACAGGGGTCCAAAGGCAAGAGAGGCAGAGAGAGAGAGATTCTGCCTTCGCGCCTGCTTTTTAAACCATTAATTATTCTGCCCCTTTGCTAATGGCAGGGGAGGAGTCCCAGCTGTTTGCTGTTTTGATTGATAACCCATCAATTCCCCAGGAAGGCCCAATGATAAGGTCCCTGGAGAATATCCGGGGCTTCTCCTGGCTTCCAGGGGAAATCTTGTTCCAAATGGCAGAACCTCGTGAGGGTCTTCCAGCAGCCATCTTGGGGGTACCAGTGCCCACGTGGACTTCTTGCCAGGTTCCAGATCCACCTACGGATTCCCTATCTAGCCTGCTTCAGTGCTGCTGCTTGGTAGTCAAACTCTCCCCCATCCGGAAGCCCTGGCATCCACGGATCAGTTCTCCATCCCCATAGTTTTGCCTTATCCAGGTCACATAAATGGAATCATACAATATGTAGCTGTAACGCGGGAAGGTCGGACCCAGGAAGGCAGACCAAATACTTTGATATTCCAAAGAAACCACAAGGGGAGGCCAGCAGCTGTGCCGCCATTTGTTTACTCACATGTCCCGATGACAGCCGTCGGGCAGCAGCTGTGCCGTGCAGCAGGGAAACAGAGATTATATAAGGCCAGACAGCACAAAGGGAGGGCCTGGCTAGTGCGCAGAGCAGCTCGCGGTGCACATAGCCCTAGTGAATGATGAACAGTGAGTACGTGCATGGGGGGCGTGTGCAATCATGTGGGTTCCCAGAATAGTAAATCATGGGTTCGAGCACTTAACATTCCTCTGAAGCAGACTGAGATTGTTATCTCTGCTGCGGAGAGGGAGCGGGCCATCAGCCTCTGGGGGCCTCCCCCTCCCGGCCCTTCTCCCTTCGCGATACCCTACGGCAGCCTTCAGGACCTGGCTTCTTTCCTGCAGCATGCTGCATTTCAAATCCGCCCTTGTGCCGCGTCAGGAGCTCAGTCCTTTCCGTTGCTGAGGAGCAGTCCATTGCGCGGGCGTGCCGCAGTTGTTTGGGCTTGTTTTGTTTTTTAACCCATTCACCAGTTGAGGAGCACTTGAGTTCATTCTAGTTTCAGCATGCTCGGGCATACGTTTTCATTTCTCTTGGCTAAAGCCCTAGGAGTGGGCTGGCTGGGTCCTGGGGTAAGTGGTTCTTTTTTTTTTTAAGATTTTATTTGTTTATTCATTTCTCCCCCCCTTGCTGCTTGTGCTCGCTGGGTCAGCTAACCACGCCATGCGGGCGGGCTTTTGCCTTCACCAGGAGGCCCCGGGAACCGAACCCGGGGCCTACCCATATGGTAAACGGGAGCCCTACTGATTGAGCCACAGCCGCTTCCCAGTGGTTTTTAACTTTATGAGAAGCGGACGGTACTGGCTTCCCGTGGTGTGGCTGCCATAGCAAATGACCACAAGCTGGGCGTCGTAACAGAAATTCATTCTCTCCCCGTTGTGGAGGCCAGAAGTAGAAATCAAGGCGTTCCTGGGCTTGGAGCCGCATGGCTCCCATCTCTGCCTCCGTCTTCCGTGTCGTTTCCTCCTCTTCTGTTTCTTCAAGGGTGCTTGTCATTGGATTGAGAGCCCACCCAGGTTACCCGGGAGGATCCCCTCTTGAGGTCCTCAGCTCAGTTACGTTTATCCACATGAGGTCATGTTCATAGATTCCAGAATGTGGACATATCCACGAGGGGTGGGGGGGCCACCATTCCACCGACAACACCCACAAACAGTTTCCCAAAGTGGCTGCACCATTTTGCATTCCCACCAGTAGATTCCCTGCTCACAAGGATCCTAAACTGAGCCGAGCGGGGGGGGGGGGGGGGGGGGGGAGGAAATGGGCCCGGGTGGGGCAGTGTGGCACCTCCTTAGTGATTGATCTTCAAAGCCATACCCCTTGCTGCCCAAATTGTGGTCCTCAGATCTGCAGCATTAGCATCTCCTGGGCATGTTAGAGACCCAGTCTCAGGGCCCACCCCAGCCCTACTGAATTGGAACCTGTTTTTAGTTTTTAATTGGGGCAATGCATATATAACATGAAAGCTGCCATTTTAACCATTTTATTTTATTTTATTTTTTTTTTTTTTTTTTAAGATTTTATTTATTTATTCATTTATTCCCCCCCCTTGCTGCTTGTGCTCGCTGGGTCAGCCGACCACGCCATGCGGGTGGGCTTGCCTTCACCAGGAGGCCCCGGGAACCGAACCCGGGGCCTCCCATATGGTAAACGGGAGCCCTACTGATTGAGCCACAGCCGCTTCCCCATTTTAACCATTTTAAGCATACAGTGCAGTGGCATTAATTACAGCTACAATGCTGTGTTACCATCACCACCATCTATTACCAAAGCGTTTTCAGAGCCTGCATTTCAGCAAGATGCCCAGGTGATTCCTGAGCACGTGAAAGGTTAAGAAGCATTGAACAAAAGCATCCCTGGGGAAAACTGGCCAAAAGGTTCCTGGCCCTGCTCTCACCGTGTAGATGGTGCCTTCCTGTGGTGTTGTTGCAAACCCTTTCCTCTTTAGCATGGGTCTTTGTGTTTACTTTGATCACAGACTTATCCATCTACACTCAGCTGAAAATAAGAAATGAAGGCAGAAGTGTTTTCTGGGAAATAAGCAATTTATATTATTATTATCTATTTCTAAACTGTTTAATATACCCCCTTTCGAAGATGACAAGATCTGGGAAACAAAGCCCCATGAGAAAAATGAAAACAGAGCAAGATTTATAGAAGACGCAGCAGCTTTGCTTGGTTTTCCCCAAATCAAAGGCAATACTTGAGTGCTGGTAGTTTATTTGGGAGGTGATATCAAGAAGCAACAGTAAAGAACTGGGGAATTGAGTCAAAACAGGGAGACAAACCAGTAAAAGTGTGCTGAGGAGTGGGTTGTAGCTGTGGGTAACGGGTTCAGTCCTACTGGGACCCTCTGAGAAACCGGGTGGAATATGTCTCAGAATTGTCCCACTGGAGGCTGGGGAGACTGGGGCACTGATACAGCAACTGCCATCTCCTTTTGGTTAAGGGTTGTCCCAGGGGACATTAAATTCCCCCACACTTTGGGGTTACATCTGGGGTCCAAGTGGGGTCAGTGGTGCCTGAGAAGCCCTCAGGCCATGAGGAGGGATGTGGGAGCTGAGTTGAAAAGCTGTCCATGTGCTAGAAACTGTCGGCCACAGTTGCAGGTGAACCCAGGAAGGGCAAAGAGCAAAAGGGCAATATCCACCAACACATGAATCCTGAAAAACTTTAGGGGGCAAAAAATTGTTCCTGTTTTTTTTTTTTTAAGAGGTACTGGGGGTTGAACCCTGGCACTCAACCACTGAGCTACAGCCGTTCCCCAGTGAGAGCTAGTTTTTTTGTTTGTTTTGTTTTTAGGCAGTACCAAGGATAGAACCCGGGATCTCATACGTGGGAAGCAGCACTCAACCACTTGAGCTACATCCACTCCCCCATAATTGTCTTTTAATAAAAATCAGTTTCTCTCCTTTACCTCTAAGTCAATGGTGAAAAAATAAGAACTAACAGGCATAAGGGGCACTGAATTGTTACCTTGTCTGAAGCACAAAATTCTCAGCATACCCAGGAGGCTCAAGTATCTCATTCTGGCTTGAAAGAAACTATACCCAAAGAAATAGAGCTAATAAGGCATAAAAAACAAGCATGATAACTATCCTTAGAGAAACCAGGGAGGGGGAGTGAATGTAGCTCAGTGGTTGAGCGCCTGCTTCCCATGTATGAGGTCCTGGGTTCAATCCCTGGTACCTCCAAAAAGAAAAGAAACAAGGGAGGATATTGAAACTTAAAGCAAGAAGAGGAAATTATAAAGTAGAATCTAACTGGAGACAAGGGATAAATGAATGTGTGAGCTGAAAAATACTATCCCAGAAGGCATCAGTAAGGGACAGAGAGAAGGAAACTTTGAGGGGAAAGTTAAGGTATGTGGAAGATATCAATAAAAGTTCCAACTTCCATCAAATAGAACCTCCCTGAAGAAGAGAAAAGAAAGAATGGATTCAGGAGCACTATGTGAAAAAATATTAAGTAGGAATTTCCCAGAAATAAAGTTATAAAACTTACTACTGAAATATTCACTTCATAATGAGCAAGACAAAGGTGGGAAAAAAATAAAACCAAATAAATATTAGTGAAATTTTAAAATATCAAAGAACTGGAGGAAATAAGAAAATAATAAAATTCAGATTGACAACCAACTTCACAGCAAAGCTGGATGCAAGGAGATTACATGATGATAGAACACAGCTTTGAATATAGAAAAGTGTAGCCAACTGGATAGTTATTTAGATTGATATACAGGACTCAGAAGATTTACCTCCCAAAGACTTTCTTTAAAAAAGAACTTAGGAGAAGCAGATGTGGCTCAAATGATTGAGCTCCTGCCCACCACATGGGAGGTCCTGGGTTCGGTTCCCAGTGCCTCCTACCGAAGACGAGCAAGACAGCAAGCTGGCATGACAGGCTGGCGTGGCAAGCTGATACAACAAGATGATGTAAAAAGGAGACACAAAGGAAAGACAATGAGACACAACAAAGCAGGGAGCTGAGGTGGCTCAAGTGATGGAGCATCTCTCTCCCATATGGGAGGTTCCAGTTTGGTTCCCAATGCCTCCTAAAGAGAAGATGAGCAGACACAGAGAGCACACAGCAAATGGACACAGAGAGCAGACAGTGGGTGCAAACAACAGGGGGGGTGGAATAAATAAATAAAATAAATCTTTAAAAACAAAGAAGAAGAAGAAGGATTGGACATTAGTGAAAATTCCAGAGTAGGGATTTCAAATATGTGACCTTCCAAAAAAGCAATAAATAAGATGTCAAAGCATGTCATAATAAACTTAAAATAAAGAAATAAAAATAAAAGAACTTAGGACATAGAGAACAGATGCAGTTCAGTGGTTGAGCACCTGCTTCATGAGGTCCTGGGTTCAATCCCCAGTAGCTCCTAAAAAAAAAAAAAAAGAACTTAAAACAAACATACTTCAGCTACAAGATGTTGGAAACAAACTGAGGGGGAGAAAAATAAAGTAAGAAGTAACTGCAAAAAGAAATGTTTATCCATACAAATCTGGTTCTAAAACTCAAGATAGAGGGAAGCAGATGTGGCTGGGGTGACTGGGCTCCCACCTACCACATGGGAAGTCGCTGCTTCAGATCCCAGTGCCTCCTAAAGAAGACAGCAAGCTGGTGCGACAGGCAGGCGCAGTAAGCTGACACAACAAGAGACACAAGAAGAAAAAACATAATGAGAGACACAACAAAGCAGGGAGCAGAGGTTCCCAGTGCCTCATAAAGAAAACAGCGAGCTGATGTGACAGGCAGGCACAGCAAGCTGATGCAACAAGATGACACAACAAGAGATGCAGGGAGAAAAAACACAATGAGAAGACTTCCAGGAATTGGCAGACTAGTAAGACACAGGAATCTCTTCTCCTCCAGAAAAATAGTTGAGGACAGGCTGAAACAGCCCCGAAAAAGATCTCTTAGGGTTTAGGACAGCAGGCTAAGGCTGGACACCACTCAGAGGAGAGAGGGACACAGGGAAATCGCAAGGACAGAACTGAGCTGCCATCACCCTCCCCCACACTAAAGACACTTTAGAATTCTCGGGCCTCTGGCCTGCGATGACAGACAAAGGAGACTCCAGGGATCTACCACCCCAGGAAAGGGGAGAGAGAGGGACATAGCCTAAGGTGGACTTAGCTTCTGACCCACAAATTTAGTCTGCTGTGTCCCACGTGCCCTTCCAGGCCAGGTGAGACCACACCATGGTTTGCTCTGGGATCTGGCAAAGGACTAGAGAAATCCAACCCTCACAAACTCCCTCTCTTCTGCTTGGGACTAATTGTTGAGGATGCTCCAGGAAAGGGAAGAGAGAGAGGGACACAGCTTAAGGCTAACTCAGCTTTTGACTCACAGATTTGGTCTGCCCTGTCCGGAGAGCCCTCCCAGGCCGGGTGGGGCTGCGCCATTGTTTGCCTTGGAGCCTGCAAGGGGCTAAAGATATACAACCCTCCCAATCTCCTCCTCTACTAACAGGGACTGATTGTTGAGGACTCAGAGAGGAGTGGACATACTTCCTAGACAGGAAAAGGGAGGCGGCTGCTAGAGACGGCTGGAGAACTGTCTCAGAGAAAGTTTGAATTACAAGGCTCTTAGCCCCCAGACAGGAAGCTCTATCACATTGATCTGGTCTGTGTTGCAACAAATATACTCCAACCAGGCATTGAAAAGAGAGCTGTCAAAGAGCGCCATCTGCTGGCAGACCAAGGAAATGCATACCATAAAATTAAAAATAAGTAGGAGAGGCTTTTTTCCAGCCTCTGTAACCTCCCTGCCAAATGTCCTAGGACTCTACAACCAATTACTGGGCCCAGTGCCCAGTTTTGAGCAACCAGCAGGACAATCCTTACAATTCAGGTCGAGCCAAAAATCAAAAAGCAGTGGTAACTCACAGCCTCCTGCCTCTAAATCCCTACAAAAGAGAAAGAGATCGAGCATCTGTGTTAACTACATCCTAATCAGATGCCTAGATATCAGCAAAAAATCAAGAGCCATACTAAGAAAATAGAAGACATGGCCCAAGAAAAGGAATAAATCAAAGCCCCAGAAGAAATGCAGAATTTGACAGAACTAATCAGCAAGATGTGCACAAATTTCCAAAATCAAGTTAATGAGTTGAAAGACAACATAAGGAGATAATGACATCAAGAAGACATTGAGTGAGCTCAAAGAAGAATTTGGAACACTGAAAAGAAAAGTAACAGGAAGCGGATGTGGCTCAATCAATAGGGCTCCCGTTTACCATATGGGAGGCCCCGGGTTCGATTCCCGGGGCCTCCTGGTGAAGGCAAGCCAGCCCACACGGTGTGGTGAGCTGATGCAGGAGGACGACCCAACAAAGGGAGACAAGCAGACACAGAAAAATGCACAGCAAATGGACATGGCAAGCACAAGCAGCAAGGGGGGATAAATAAATAAATAAATAAAATCTTTAAAAAGAAAAGTAACAGAGGTCATGGGAATGAAAAACACAATAGGTGAGGTCAAAAACACATTTGAGGCATACAACAGCAGACTCAAAATGACAGAAGAAAGAATACGTGATACCAAAGACAGAACAGCTAAAATTAAAGAGAGAAAAGAACAGAAAGAGAAAAGAATGGGAAAAAAATGAGCAGGGGCTCAGAGAGATGAATGACAACACAAAATGGAACAGCATACGTGTCATGGGAGCTCCAGAAGAAGAAGAGAAGGGTAAAGGGGCAGAAAGAGTATTTGAGGAAATAATAGCTGAAGATTTCCCAGCTCTCATGAAAGAAATGAATTTACATGTCCAAGAAGCACACTGTATCCCAATCAGAATAAATCCAAACAGACCTACTCCAAGACAAATACTACTCAGAATGTCAAATGTCAAAGATAAAGAGAAACTTCTCAGGGCAGCAAGGGAGAAGCAAACCATCACATTACAAGGGCTGTACAGTAAGACTTGGCACAGATTTCTCTTCAGAAACCATGGAGGCGAGGAGACAGTATAATACAATCAGGAAACTGAAAGAGAATAACTGCCAGCCGAGAATTCTTTATCCAGCAAAACTGTCCTTCAAATATGAAGGCGAGTATAAAATATTCACAAACAAACAGAAACTAAAAGAGCTTGCAAAAAAGAATCCACCTTTGCAGGAAATACTAAAAGAATCTTTAGAACCTGAAAGAAAAAGACAGGAGAGAGAGGCTTGGGTGAGAGTATAGAAGAAAGAATAGCAGAAAGGATAACCAAAAAGAGTGAAAAGACAGACAAAAATAAGATATGATATATGAAAACCAAAGAATAAAATGGAGGAAGTAAATAGTGCATTTACAGGAATATCATGGAATGTGAATAGATTAAACTCCCCAATCAAAAGATACAGGCTGACAGAATGGACAAAAAAAAAAAAAACATGAGCCATCTATATGCTGCTTAAAGAAACTCACCTTAGACCCAGGGACGCAAACTGGCTAAAAGTGAAAGGTTGAAAAAAGATGCTCCAGGGAAGCGGCTGTGGCTCAATCAGTAGGGCTCCCGTTTACCATATGGGAAGCCCCGGGTTCGGTTCCCGGGGCCTCCTGGTGAAGGCAAGCCCGCCCGCACGGCGTGGTTAGCTGACCCAGCGAGCACAAGCAGCAAAGGGGGGATAAATGAATAAATAAATAAAATCTTTAAAAAAAAAAAAAAAAAGAAAAAGAAAAAAGATGCTCCATGTGAATAGTACCCAGAAAGGAGCAGGGGTAACTATGCTAATATCAGACAAAACAGACTTCAAATGCAAAAAAGTTATGAGACACAGAAGACCATTATATATTAATAAAAGGGACAATCTACCAGGAACATATAACAGTCATAAATATCTACGCACCTAACCAGTGTGCCCCAAAATACATGAGACAAAGTCTGGGAAAACTGAAGGGAGAAATAGACATTTCTACAATAATCGTCGGAGACTTCAACACCCCTCTCACATCATTAGATAGAACAACTAGACAGAAGATCCACAAGGAAACAGAGAACTTGAACAGTATGATAAACAAGTTAGACCTAACAGACATATACAGAACACTGCATCCAAACTCAGCGGGTTTTACATTCTTCTCAAGTGCCCATGGATCTTTCTCCAGGATAGACCACATGTTAGGTCACAATACAGCTCTCAATAAATATAAAAAGATTGAAATTATACAAAACACCTTCTCAGATCATAATGGAATGAAACTAGAAATCAATAACAGACAGGAAAAAAAGTAAATTTGCAAATGTGTGGAGACTGAACAACACACTCCTAAATAATTGGTGGGTCAAAGAAGAAATTGCAAGTGAAATCAGTAAATATATTGAGACAAATGAAAACGAGAACACAACGTATCAAAACTTATGGGGGGAAGCGGCTGTGGCTCAATTGTTTGGGCTCCTGTTTACCATATGGGAGGACCCGGGTTCAATTCCCGGGGCTTCCTGGTGAAGGCAAGTCGGCCTGCACTGCCTGGCGAGCCGACGCAGCAAGATGACTCAACAAAGTGAGACAAGGAGACCCAGAAAAATGCCAAAAAGCAAATGGACACAGCAAGCACAAGCAGCAAGTGGGGAATGAAAACTTATGGGATACAGCAAAGGCAGTCTTGAGAGGGAAATTTATAGTCTGAAATGCCTATATTAAAAAACAAGATGCGGATATCCTCGCTGTCCTGATTTTGTGATAATCAGGGTAGGCAGAACATTCGCTATATTAGAAACTATGCATGGGGGGTTGGATGTGGCTCAACTGGTTGGGCGTCCGTCTCCCATGTGGAGGGACCCGGGATCGATCCCTGGGACCTCCCGGTAAAAAAAAAAAAAAAGAAAAAAAGAAATCATGCATGTGTCCCCAGACCTAGTTTTTCTCCCTAGGTCTGGTTTTTGGAATGCTGGTGATAAACTAAGCCTGATTTATTATATGACCGTCCTGTATGGGAAAAGACTGTAACTTTCGGTATCTTTGGTAAACCTTAAGAGATATAGCAGGGGGACAGATGTGGCTCAGGTGGTTGGGTGCCCGTCTCCCATATGGAGGGACCTGGGTTTGATCACCAGGATCTCCTGGTAAAAATTAAAAAAAGAAAAATATAGAGGGTGCGTGGGCCACCAGGCCCCATGCATGGGTGCACCGTCAGGTCCCACCAAGCCACGCAGCAAGATGATGATATAACAGGAGAGTGACACAAGCGACAAAGACAAGACGCACCAAAAAAACAGGAACTAAGGTGGTGCAGGCGGTAGGACACCTCTCCCCACTTTGGAGCTTCTGAGGATCAAATCCCAGTGAAGACAGGAGGAGAAGGATGAGAAGAGAGAGCAGGAAACAGACACAGAGAATTGCCCAGCAAATGGACACAGAAATAGCAAAAACAAGGGGTAAAAATGGATAAACGTAAATAAATAAATAAATCCTTAAAAAAATGTATAGGGGAGTAAGAGACGGACTATAGTTCATAGTAATACTTTGACGATGCTCTTTCGTAATTTGTTAACAAATGTTTCACAACAATGCAAAGTATTTGTGGTGGTGTGATGTGTGGGAGCCCTGTATGATGTTATGCATGTTTGTTTTGTAAGTTCACAATGTTTACTGAACACTTATTGTTTATGTATATTCATGTATGAATGATATACGTCAATAAATTGTTAAAAAAAAAAAAAAAACAAGAAAGAGCTAAACTCAAAGATTTAACTGAACAACTAGAGAAACTAGAAAAAGAACAGCAAACTAATCCCAAGCAAGCAGAAGGAAAGAAATAATAAAGATTAGAGCAGAAATAAATGAAAACAAGAACAGAAAAACAGAGAAAAATCAACAAAACCAAAAGCTGGTTCTTTGAGAAGATCAATAAAATTGACAAACCCCTAGCTAGACTAACAAAGAAAAAAAGAGAGAAGATGCAAAGAAATACAATCAGAGGGAAGCGGCTGTGGCTCAATCAGTAGCGCTCCCGTTTACCATATGGGAGGCCCCGGGTTCGGTTCCCGGGGCCTCCTGGTGAAGGCAAGCCCTTCCGCACGGCATGGTTAGCTGACCCAGCAAGCACAAGCAGCAAGGGGGGGATAAATGAATAAATAAATAAAATCTTAAAAAAAAAAGAAAGAAAGAAATACAATCAGAAATGAAAGGGGGAAAGTTACAAATGACCCCATAGAAATAAAAAGAATCATAAGAGGATATTATGAATAACTATATGCCAACAAACTAGATAACATAGATGAAATGGACAAATTTCTAGAAATGCACAACCAACCTACACTGATGCTACAAGAAATACAAGAACTTAACAAACCAATCACAATTAAGGAGATTGACTCCGTCATTAAAAATCTCCCAGCAAAGAAAAGTTTGGACCAGATGGCTTCACAAGTGAATTCTACCACGCATTTCAAAAATAATTAACACCAATCCTATTTAAACTCTCTTCCAAAAAAAATTGAAGAGGAGGGAAAATTACCCAACACATTTTATGAAGCCAACATCACCCTAATGCCAAAGCCAGATAAAGATTCTACAAGAAAAGAAAATTATAGACCAATCTCTCTAATGAACATAGATGCAAAAATTCTCAACAAAATCTTGCAAATCGACTCCAACAGCATATCAAAAGACTTATACATGACAACCAAGTGGGATTTATTCCTGGTATGCAAGGCTGGTTCGACATAAGAAAATCAATCAATGTAATACACCACATTAACAAATTGAAGGAAAAAAAAAACACATGATCATCTCAATAGATGCAGAAAAGGCATTTGACAAAATCCAGCATCCTTATTTGATAAAAAACACTTCAAAAGATAAGAATAGAAGGAAAATTCCTCAATATGATAAAAGGTATATATGAAAAACCCACAGCCAATATCATACTCAATGGGGAAAGGTTGAAAGCTTTCCCTCTAAGATCGGGAACAAGACAAGGAAGCCCACTGTCACCATTGTTATTCAACATTGTACTAGAAGTTCTAGCTAGGGCAATTAGACAAGAAAAAAAAATTAAAGGCATCCAAATAGGAAAAGCAGAAGTAAAACTCTCACTGTTTGCAGATGACATGATCCTGTACTTAGAAAATCCTGAAATATCCACGACAAAGCTATTTGAGCTAATAAATGAATTCAGCAAAGTGGCAAAAAACAAGATCAACATGCAAAACTCAGTAATGTTTCTGTACACTAGTACTGAACAATCTGAGGAGGAAATTAGGGGGAAAATTCCATTTCAATAGCAACAAAAAGACTCAAATACCTAGAAATTAATTTAACCAAAGAAGTACAGGACCTATATGCAGAAAACTACAAAACAATGCTAAAAGAAATTTTAAAAGATCTAAACAAATGGAAAGACATTCCATATTCATGGATTGGAAGAATACATATCATGAAGATGTCAATCTTACCCAAACTGATTTATAGATTCAACGCAATACAATCAAAATCCTAAGAGCTTACTTTACAGAATTAGAGAAGGCAATTTACAAATTCATTTGGAAGGGTAAGTGCACCCGAATAGCCAAAAGCATTCTAAAAAACAAGAGCAACGTGGGAGGAATTTCACTGCCTGATCTTGAAACATATTACAAAGCTCAGTGATCAAAACAGCATGGCACTGGCATAAAGATAGACACATCGATCAGTGGAATAGAATTGAAAACATAGAAATAAACCTTCACCTATACAGTCAACTGGTCTTTGACAAACCTACGAAGTCCATGTTAACAGGACAAAAGAGTCTCTTCAACAAATGGTGTTGGGAGAACTAGATATCTATAACCAAAAGAATGAAAGAGGACCCCTATCTTTCTCCCTATACAAGAATCAACTCAAAATGGATCAAAGATCTAAATATAAAAGCCAGGACTATAAAACTGCTAGAAGAAAATGTAGGGAAACATCTTCAAGACCTTGTAGTAGGTGGTGGTTTTTTGCACCTTACACCCAAAGCACGTGCAACAAAAGAAAAAATAAATAAATGGGACCTCCTCAAAATTCAGCACTTTTGCACCTCACAGGACTTTGTCAGAAGGGTGAAAAGGCAGCCAACTCAATGGGAAAAAATATTTGGAAATCACATATATGATAAGGGTTTAATATCCAGGATATATAAAGAGATGTTACAACTCAACAATAAAAAGACAAATGACCCAATTAAAAAATGGGCCAAAGACTTGAATAGACATTTCTCCAAAGACGAAATACAAATGGCAAAAAAACACATGAAGAAATACTCAACATCACTCATGATTAGGGAAATGCAAATCAAAACTACAATGAGATATCATTTCACACCTATCAGAATGGCCATTACTAAAAAGACAGAAAACTGCAAGTGTTGGAGAGGATGTGGAGAGATAGGAACACTTCTTCACTGTTGGTAGGAATGCAGAATGGTACAGCCACTGAGGAGGACTGTTTGGCAGTTCCTAAAGAAGTTGAATATAGACTTGCCACATGACCCGGCAATAGCACTACTGGGTATATACCCAGAAGAACTGAGAGCAGTGACACGAACAGACATCTGCACACCGATGTTCATAGCCACATTATTCACCATTGCCAAAAGTTGGAAACAACCCAGGTGTCCATCAACAGATGAAAGGATAAACAAACTGTGGACTAGTCACACGATGGAACATTATGCAGCGATAAGAAGAAATGAAGTCGTAAAGCATATGACAACATGGATGAACCTGTAGGACATTATGTTGAGCGAAGCAAGCCACACACCAAAGTACAAATACTGTATGAATGCATTATTATGAACCAAATATATTGTGTAACATATTGTTTGAGTTTTTAAAAAAATATATATGTATCCTATACATTTAATTGAGAAGTATTTGTATTTATTCATCTGTGTTTACTTTTTAGTTTTTAATTGTTTATATTTTCAATTATTAAATGTACAAAATAAAGGTAAAAAAAAAATTTTTTTTTAAACACAATGAGAGACACAACAAAGCAGAGAGTGGAGGGCACTCAAGCAATAAGACACCTCCCTCCTACATCAGTGGTCCCGGGTTTGGCTCCCGGTGCCTCCTAAAGAAACAAGGAAGATGAACAGACACAGCAAGTGAAAAACAGCAATAGGGTGGGGAGAATTAAATAAATTAAATAAATAAAAAATATAACAATAAAACTCAAGATAGATACCAAAATGGGAGCTGTAAGATATAGGTGGAGGGTAGAGGGACTGGAGAAAGGTGAAGGCATGCTTATATTCTTGTCTTGTTGGGGGAAGGAATGGAGATATTGATGTTATTCAAACACTGGTTGAAAAAAATAAGTATTAGCATGGCTCCTCAATAACTTAGGGGAACTACTAATGTAATGATATTGAAACTTTCAAATAGATATAGCCAATGGAAGGTGGGAAAAGAGAAATAAAAGAAAATATAAAAGAGCATAGAAATAGAAAACATGAGCATAATGGTAAAAATGAATCCTAATGCTGTTAGTCAAGCAATTACAATAAATATAAATGGGTTAAATTCATTGATTAGCGACTCTAATACTGGGTTTTCAAAAATTTAGCAGTGGACTATTTGCAAGAGAAGCACAACACAAAAAGACAGAAAACTAAAGGAATGTGAATATAACCCAAAAAAGCCAAAGTAACTATTTATATTTTCGACAAAGAGGAATTGCACTTCAAATGGAAAAAAGAAAGACATTTCATACCAGAAAATAAGAAATAAGAGGTCTAAAAGACATAAAATTTCCTACCACTCACTCTCTTCCTTGCTCTTTCCAGCCATAATGACCTTTTTGCTGTTCCTTGAACACCCAGGTATATTCCTGTCTTAAGATCTTTATGTTGGGAAGCGGCTGTGGCTCAATCAGTAGGGCTCCCGTTTACCATATGTGAGTAACGTGGTTAGCTGACCCAGCGAGCACAAGCAGCAAGGGGGGATAAATGAATAAATAAATAAAATCTTTAAAATAAAAAAAGATCTTTATGTTTATGGCACCTTCCTAGAACCTCTTCTCCAAGACATCTGCATGCTCACTCCTTCTCTTCATTCAGGTCTCTGCTCAAATATCACCTCCTATCACTCTCTAGCCCCATATTCTGTTCTTTTTTTATCCATGTATTCATTTATTCACTTAATCATCCAACAAATATTTACTGAGAACCTAATATGTGCCAGACACTGTTCTGAATGCTGAGGCTACAACAGTGAACAAAGACAAAATCTCTTCCTCCTGGAGCTGGCATCATAATGAAAGGAGACAGACAAAAAACAAACACACACATAGTCATGCAATGTGTCAGATGGCACTGAGTGTTATGGGGGAAAATAAAGCAGGGAAAGAGGATAAGAAGAGATGAGGTAGTTACTTTAGAAGCTGTGTCAGGAAAGTCTTCACTGGCAAGGTGATACTTGGGCAGAGAGCAGAACCAAGCAGGATAATGAGCCTTGTGTGTATCCGGGAAAAGAGCAGTCTAGGCAGAGGGACCAGCAGATCTTGAGGTGGGAGTGTGTCTGGCATGTTAGAGGAATAGCGAGGAGGCTGGTCTAGCTAGAGCAGAAAGCGTGAGGAGGACAGTAGCGGGAGGTGAAGTGAGCAAGGTAACAACTAATGATGGGGCCAGATCACTCAGGGACTAGCCTTTTACTCTGAGTGAGGCCAAAGCCAGAGAAGGGCTCTGAGCAGAGGAAGGACAGCGTCTGACTTAAGTGTTAACAGGATCCCTCCAGCTGCCTCGTGGAGAAGAGACTGTGAGGCACAGGGGTGGGATCTGGGAGCCCAGTGAGGTGGTGACTGAAATCATCCAGGTGAGAAATGAAAACACAACCATCTCAGAAAATAGTAGAACAATGAGACAATAAAATAAGAAAGGATATAGACAGTAGACAATGTGAATGATATCTTTAACAATTTGATCTCATAGCTTTATATAAACCTTGGAACACAAGAAAAAAAGATGTGTTTACTTCAAGAGCAACATGGAAACATCACCAAAAAGTTAGTCATGTTCCAGGTCACAAAGACACCTCAATACATTTAAAGAATCAACATAAAAAAGATTGTGTTCTCTGACCTTAATGCAATAAAACATGGATGAATAACAAAATAATAATTTAAAGAGTCCTATATATCTGGAAACAAAAAAATACTTGTTAGAGAAATCTAAATCAAAACCATGAGATACAACTTCACACCTCCCAGGATGGCTAACTCAGAAAAATGGAAAATAACAAGTGTTGACAAGGATGAGAAGAAACGGGAACGTTCATATATTGCTGGTGGGGATGTAAAATGGTGCAGCCACCATGAAAACAGTTTGGCTATTCTTCAAAAAGTTAAATCTAGAGCTATCACATGACCCAGCATTTCCATTCCTAGGTACACACCCAAAAGAATTGAAAACAGGGTCTCAAATAGAGATTTGTGCACGAATGTCCATAGAATTACTCAAAAGGTGGAAATAAAAGATGGACACCCAAGTGGATAAAAAAAATGTGGTATATCTAGACAATGGAATACTATTCTATTCAGTCACCAAAAGGAATGAAATTCTGATACATGCTACTATACAGATGGATCTTAAAACATTCAGCTATGTGAAATAAATGAGACATAAAAAAATAAATATTGTATGATTCCACTTACATGAAATATCTAAAATAGGCAAATTTATAAAGACAGAAAATAGATTAGAAGTAACCAAGGACTGGTGGGAGTGGGGAAGAATGGAGAGTTATTGCTTACAGGTATAGAGTTTCTATTTGAGGTGATGGAAAAGTTTTGGTAATGGATGGTGGTGATGGCTGCTTGTTGTGAATGTAATTAATATACACTTAAAAATGGCTAAAATGGTAAACTTTATTTTATATATCTTTTACCACCATCAAAAATAAATAAATAGTTTTAAAATTAAGGAAATCAATGCCTAATAAAATTATCCAAAAAAATTTTTGTCAACCTTTGGGTTAAGGGGAAGCTCATAGGGAAAATTACAAAATACTTTCAGTTAAATGAGAATGAAAATGCAACACCTCAAAATATGTAGGTACCGCTAGAGTGGTTGCAAGTATGTTGATCAGAACACTATCACCAAAGAGAGGTAAGAGAAGAGGCACAGATAAAGAGATAACGGGAGATGGGAAACGGTGAAAAAGAGTGGGGATGGTGAGTAAGAAAGAGAGAAGGAGGTACAGAGAGAGGAAGAGATGAGGACATGCCAAAGGGTAGACAAAAAGGGAAAAAGGAGAGGTGATGGGAAATGTTTTGTCCTCACCTGTTCCCCTGAGTTTGCCATTTTTCTGATATGCAGCTGTCAAAGTCCTGGGCGACCTGGGTATTTAAAGCAAGAAATGCGGGTGAGAAAATGATTCTTGGGATTTCCATGAGTCTGGGCCATTTTCTAGGATTCAGGGGTGGGGAAGAAAAAGAGGCCACCAGGTCCCTATTATAAATTTTGAGCAGGAAACGGCAAAACTGAACTTACCAGGTAAGGCAGAATTGGGTGCTTTATACACTGGAAGGTCTCACAAGACAGTTTACCAGGAACAGGATCTGGGGAACTGTACAGAGACTCCCCTCGTGAGCTTCTGGGAAGCTCCCCAGCCCAGAGAGGCTGTGCAAGTCTCCAAAGTTAGCCCAGCACTCTGGAGACTCCCTCTAGCCAAGTCCTTCTTCTTCTTCTTCTTCTTCTTCTTCTTCTTCTTCTGTTTTTTTTTTTTTTTTTTCAGGCCAGTAAAAAGAATTTATTTCGGGAATGGGAGAAAGAACAGAGCTTGCTGAGAAATAGTAGAGAAAGATGGAAAAACACACCAAGATTTGGTGTGGGCCCTCTGGGCAGAGAGAGCCCCAGCCAAGTCCTTCTGCTGGTGATTTTAGGGTTACTGTGGGAGAACCCCAACCATCAATCTTCCCTTTTCCCACTTTACCTTTCTAGTTATTCAGGTATTCCCCGTCTTCCACTGGGTTCCAAAGCAGATCTTGAGATGAAGCCACGTGAAAGTAATGTATTAGGAAGTGTTCCCGGGCGAAAAAAACTGCAGGGGAGTGGGGAAGTGAGACAGGGAAGGAAAGGACACCAAGAAAAGTCCCAGGGAGGGTAACTGGGTAACTGGCTCAATCCCATGGAAATTGGAGACATTGCATGTCATATCTCAGAGCTGCCCCAGGGGAGGAGGAGAGGGCATGCAAATTCTCAGACAATTTCCCTGCTCTCCACAAGCTGGCAAAGCAGGTTCCAGAAGCCTGAAAACAGTCCATTGACAGAGTGGCACTGGTACTGGCTGTCGGGAGTGAAAGCTCACAGGAAGCCATGGTACACAAAATGAAGCAGGAGTCCAGGGCATATGGAAAGAATGCTGACAATGTCAGCTACATCTCTCTACCCTGTTTCTCTCCCTTCTCAGGCTTAGTGATGTAACCTTGTCCAAAATTTCCCTCCAAGTTTGCATACACCCAAGCCACTGTCCAAAGTGCCCAGGGTAAAGCACAGGCTCTAGAGAGGTCAAGGCAGACGGAGATTCTCAGGGGAGAGAAATGGAGGGTGTGCACCTGATTATCAAATACACACCCTGGACTACAGTGGAAAACTAGAGGGGGTGAAGGAGAAGATGCTGGCCAACAAATTCCAGGCTGCTAGAGCCAACCAGCACAGGGGACTCACATTGCCTCAGGCATGCTCAGCAGGACATATAGAAATCTGGCTACAATTGGGAAGGCCAGTGGATAGTAAAGATAATGGAGACTGGCCCCCTCTTCATATCACTAATATGAAAGATTGTGTTTTTGGCCCTAATTCTTCACACTTGCCCTGGCTTCGTTATGGTCCCTTGATGTTGGAATTGGTCAGGTTGACTTGCTTTGGCCAACAATCTATAAGCAGAAGTGACAGCATGCCAATTTCAAGCCAAAGGCTTAAGAAGTTTGCATGTATTTCTGCTTTTGCCATCTCTACCATCACCAAGAGAAGGACATGCCCAGGCTAGACCACTGGTCCCAGGATGAGAAACACATGGATCAGCTTCCCCGAGCCAACCTGAAGATACATGAATGATAGTAAATGATTGTTGTTTTAAGTCCCTGTGTTTTGGGGTGGTTTGTTATGCAGCAACAGGTAGCTGATACACAGCTTCTGCTGGCCAGGATGACATGGTGCTCAAGAGAAAGGCAGAAAAAAAAAAAAAAAAAGAGAAAGACAGAAGCCCTGATTCATATAAATAATATTACTGTCATGGTACTAGAAGACAGTACTAATTCAGACACTGCCATCCATCTGGGGTGCCCAGCGCTGTACTAGGTAGCAACCAAGGGCAACTTGAAGATGATTCCTATCTTTTGGTACCATGAAACTTCTGCAAATATCCAAGACCCTAAGGGGAACACTCCTAAACATTTAGCCAGAGAAGTGGAAGAAGCATAGTTGCTGGTATCCCAAGGAGGAAGCATTTATATTGAGAACAAAGAAGTACCCCCCTACAATGACCAGTTATGGACTGGTTTGTGCTCCAGATATGGTGGAAGACTTCAATCAATGTAATACACCACATTAACAAATAGAAGAGAAAAAAAAAAAAAAACATGATCATCTCAATCAATGCAGAAAAGGCATTCAACAAAATCCAGCATACTTTTTTTTTCCATACTAGCAAAATACTTTTATTATTTTTATAATGATAAAATAAGGAAAGTAAAGATTTCTTTTTGCTGTATACCAGAGTTAAGGGAAGCAGAAGAATAAGGGGATTAATAGGATTTTTAGGTACTTTGGTGACAATAAAAATTTAACAATACCAACAGTTTGCCATAAAACTTATCACAGCACCCTCAAAACATATATATAAAGGATCATAGTTTTAAAATCTATAAAAGTAAAAAATATGCAGTCAGAAGATCTAAGTCTTATACCATCTTTAATATAAAATTGTAAATATTTGTTTACACAAAGCAAGTGTGTATAAAAAAAGTCCAAGCACCCTTTTCTTGAGTCCTGGCTCCTGGAAGATGGGGATTTGCATGAAAGCAGCTGCCTCCCAGCATACTTTTTTTGATAAAAACACTTCAAAAGATAGGAATAGAAGGAAAATTCCTCAATATGATAAAAGGCATATATGAAAAACCCACAGCCAACATCATACTCAATGGGGAAAGGTTAAAAGCTTTCCCTCTAAGATCAGGAAAAAGACAAGGATGCCCACTGTCACCATTGCTATTCAATATTGTACTAGAAGTTCTAGCAAAGGCAATTAGACAAGGGAAAAAATTAAAGGCATCCAAATAGGAAAAGAAGAAGTAAAACTCTCACTGTTTGCGGATGACATGATCCTGTACTTAGAAAATCCTGAAATATCCATGACAAAGCTACTTGAGCTAATAAATGAGTTCAACAAAGAGGCAAAAAACAAGATCAACACACAAAAATCAGTAATGTTTCTGTACACTAGTACTGAACAATCTGAGGAGGAAATCAGGGGGAAAATTCCATTTTCAATAGCAACAAAAAGACTCAAACACCTAGGAATTAATTTAACCAAAGAAATACAAGACCTATATGCAGAAAACTACAAAACAATGCTAAAACAAATTTTAAAAGACCTACAAAAATGGAAAGACATTCTGTGTTCATGGATCAGAAGAGTAAATATCGTGAAGATATCAATCTCACCCAAACTGATATATAGATTCAATGCAATGCCAATCAAAATCCCAACAACTTACTTTACAGAATTAGAAAAGGCAATTACCAAATTCATTTGGAAGGGAAAATGTACCCGAATAGCCAAAAGCATTCTGAAAAAGAAGAGCAATGTGGGAGGAATTTCACTGCCTGGTATTGAAACATATTACAAAGTTACAATTGTCAAAACAGCATGGTACTGGCATAAAGATAGACACATCGATCAGTGGAATAGAATTGAGAACCCAGTAATAAACTCTGACCTATACAGTCAACCGGTTTTTGGGGTTTTTTTTTTTTTTTTTTTTTTTTAAAGATTTTATTTATTTATTCATTTATCCCCCCCAGGGTTCGATTCCAGGGACCTCCTGGTAAAGGCAAACAGGCCTGTGCAGAGAGCTGGCCTGAGCAGAGAGCAGGTGCAACAAGATGATGCAACAAAAAAGAGATACAGAGGAAGAAGACAATGAGAGACACAACAAACCAGGGAACTGAGGTGGCTAAGGCAATTGAGTGCCTCTCTCCCATGTCAAGGGTCCCGGGATCGGTTCCTAGTGCTTCCTGAAGAGAAGATAGAAGAGAAGACAAGCAGACATGGAAGAATGCACAGCGAATGGACACAGAAAGCAGACGGCAAGCACAAGCGGCGGGGGGCGGGGGGAATAAATTTTTAAAAAAGAAGAAGAAGACACTGGGAAGTGGATGTAGCTCAAGTGATTGAGTGCCTGCTTCCCATGTATGAGGTCCTGGGTTCGATTCCAGTACCTCCTAAAAACAAACAAACAAATGAAAAAAACAACTTTCATTGGGGAGCAGATGTAGCTCAGTGGTTAAGCACCTGCTGCCCATGTACAAGGTTGTGAGTTAAATCCCCAGTAATAAAAAAAAGAAGAAGAAGAAGAAGAAGAAGAAGACACTGGGTGAGCACAGAGACAAATTTGAAATCTTGGATAGAAAGATAACAGAACTTATGGGAATGTGTGTCTCTACTGAGATTAAAAATACCGTAGAGGGAAGCGGCTGTGGCTCAATCAGTAGGGCTCCCGTTTACCATATGGGAGGCCCCGGGTTCGGTTCCCGGGGCCTCCTGGTGAAGGCAGAGCCCGCCTGCATGGCGTGGTTGGCTGACCCAGCAAGCATAGGCAGCAAGGGGGGGATAAATGAATAAATAAATAAAATCTTTAAAAAAAAAAAAAAAAAAATACCGTAGAGGCACACAATAGCAGATATGAAATCATGGAAGAAAGAATCAGTGACATAGAGGAAAGAACAACTAAAATTGAAGAGAAAGAAGAACAGAGAGAGAAAATAATGGAAAAAATTGAGCCAGGGCTCAGGGCATTGAATGATAACATACAGTGCACCAACATACATGTTATGGGAGTTCCAGAAGGAGATGAGAAAGGAAAGGGGACAGAAAGAGTATTTGAGAAAATAATAACCAAAAATTTCTCAACTCTCATGAAAGACATGTCTCATGAAAGATGTGTCCAGGAAGCACAGTGCACTCCAATTAGAATGAATCCAAATAGACCTACTGCAAGACATATAATAGCCAGAATGCCAAATGCCAAAGATAAAGAGAAAATTCTGAAAGCAGCAAGGGAAAAGTGAAACATCGCACACAGGGGCATCCAATAAGACTTAGTATGGATTTCTCTGCAAAAACTATGGAGGCAAGAAGGCAACAGTAAAAACTAAACTGCCTTTGGAAGCACATGGAGGTCAGAGGAGAATCTAGTGGAGAAGAGTGCTAGTGACTACACATAGAATAAACATGACAATGCTATGCATGTAAAGAGGAAAGAATCCCAAGTCATTCCATCCTTGGAAACTCCATTTCCATGCACATTTTTCCCCTACCAGTAGCCATGGCTGAACACTTTAAAGAAGCAAGTAGATGTCTGCTCTGTCTGGCTTATCTTGAAAATCCCTGCACCTAAAATGTGGATATGTCTGCTGCCTGCACTGAATCAAGTCACTAAAGAAGGAACCCCATGGGAGGTCTTATTGTGCTCCTTCTGTTCTGTGCTCTCTAAAAAGTATGACATCAAGAGCAGTGTGAAGAAGAGGCCAGTACCACCCCTGGACTGACCAAAGCCCGCACGCTGCTGCGTCCCCGTGTCCAATGCACACGTCTCCCCGCCACCACCATGCCCAAGAGAAAGGCTGAAGGGGATGTTAAAGGAGATAAAACCAAGGTAAAGGATGAACCACAGAGAAGCTCTGCAAGGTTATCTGCTAAACCTGCTCCTCCAAAGGCAGAACCCAAGCCTAAAAAGGCCCCTGCAAAGAAAGGAGAGAAGGTACCCACAGGGAAGAAAGGGAAAGCTGATGCTGGCAAGGATGGGAATAACCCTGAAGAAAATGGAGATGCCAAAACAGACCAGGCACAGAAAGCTGAAGGTGCTGGAGATGCCAAGTACATTTTTTGATAACTGTGTACTTCTGGTGACCGTACAGTTCAAAATACTATTTTTTATCACGTTTTATAAAAATGCAGAATTTTGTTTTACTTTTTTCCCTTCTCTTTAAGCTATGTTGTTAGCATGCAGAACACTTTGTTGTTGTTTTGGGGGGAAGGGGCAAATGTCAGTAATAGAATATCTCTGAAGCTGGATTAATATGGGAGAAAACACATCTCTCCTCTAGTTTTTTGAGAGACTTCCTCTTTACTCCCAAGAGAAGGAAATCCCTGATGCTGATAAACATGATTCACCTGGGCACAGATGCCTTGTGGTGTGGAAAAACTAAAATTCGTTTTTATGTCCTCATGACCTCTTCTCTCTCTCTTCCTTCAGCAGACACTTGACTCCCTTAAACCCAGCACTTGTTGGGGCCTGACCCCACCCCCCAAAAAAAAATTGGTTACTAGGATGTCAGGCAATGTGGACTTTCCAGTGATGCCATGGAAATGGCATCCCTCAAAAGAATAACGATTCCTTTTTTAGATTGTAGATAATTCTGCTGTTTTCATTTCATTGCCTGAAAGTCAGTGTCAGCTTGTGAAAAGTTGTTAAACAACATGCTAAATGTGAAATGTCAACCCTTACTCTAAACTTCCCCTGCTCAGAGCATCAAATGAAGACTTCATTGGGTCTTACAGTGGCTTTCTGATTTGGGTAGTCCATTGAAGAAGGGAGTTTGAAAGTTGTTGTGTACTGTTAACAATTGTCTGCCCATGTCCTGCCTGAAATGCCATGATTGTTTTTTAAAAGTATCTTTACTAAAAGCTGGATACAGTTTGGCTTGGAAAAAAATAAAAGGACAACATCAGGCCCAAGTTGCAACTGGGGGAGATGGTTTCCAAGGCCAAAGAACTCGAGCCCCACCTGAGAGCTGTTTCACAGATGAACCCAAGGACGCGGAAGTTCAAGGTGGATGTGACCTTGGACGTTGACACAGCCAATGAATTCCTCATCATTTCTGATGACCTCAGGAGTGTCCAATGTGGGACTATCAAACAGAAGCTGAAAGACTCTGCTGAGAGATTCAGCTACTCACTTGGCGTCCTGGGCCCCTCTAGGTTCACTTCTGGCCGCCATGCCTGGGAGGTGGACGTGGGAACAAACAAATGATGGGATCTGGGTTTTTGCAAAGAATCTGTTCACCAAAAAACACAGATCCAACTGTCTACAGAACTTGGTTTCTGGACACTGAGTTTAAGGAAGAGAAGCTACTATTGGACCTGAAACACTCCTCCCTATGCGGAAATTCCTGTTTTCACAAAGTGAGGATTTTCCTGGATATGGATATTGGAAACATTTTTTTTTTTTTTTTGCAACATAAGCAATGGATCCCATATCTTTACATTTACCAAAATTTCAGCTACCGAAACACTCCACCCTTTCTTTGGTCCTTCAAAACCAAGTAAAGGTGAAAAAATTTCCCTGAGAATCTGTCTTGTTATATCCAACAACATTTTTTCCAGCACAACCCAAGATAGGACAGTAAATTCAAGATAATGAAGGGAAGCGGCTGTGGCTCAATCAGTGGGGCTCCCGTTTACCATATGGGAGGCCCCGGGTTCGGTTCCCGGCCCGCATGGCGTGGTTAGCTGACCCAGCGAGCACAAGCAGCAAGGGGGGGATAAATGAACAAATAAATAAAATCTTTAAAAAAAATAAAAAAAAAAAAGATAATGAAAACATTTTACAATTCTTTTGTGCTCCAAACTTTCCTAACAGGTACACACATTGTACAAATAATAGAGAAATATGGACTATTGCATGATTCACAAATACATAAATTAGGTTAATCAGAATATGAATTGAATTTTAAAACAGTACATATTATTGTGGTAGAACTCTTTGGTTTTATGTTTCCATAACTCTACCTATAACTATGTCTAATATTCCATGATCGAGTTCCAAATATTTTTTTTTTTTAAGATCAACTTCACATGTTGTGGAGCTTATAAGTGAATAAACATTAGTATTTGGAGAAGGAAAAAAAAGAAGGCAATGGTATGATACAATTACAGTACTGAAAGAGAAAAAAAATGCCAGCCAAGAATATTTTATCAGGCAAAACTGTCCTTAAAATATTCACAGATGAAGAGAAACTAAGAAAGTTTGCAACAAGAATCCAGCTCTGCAGGAAACACTAACAGGAATTCTGCAGCCAGAAAAGAAAAGACAAGAGAGAGGCTTGGAAGAGAGTACAGAAGTGAAGATTTTAATCTAAAGCTTCTTTAAAAAAAAAAAAAAGAAGTGAACACTATCAGAAAGGGTAAAAAGATGGGCAAAAATAAGATATGACACATGAAAGGCAAAGGGCAAAGTGGCTGAAGTAAGTAATGCCTTTACAATAATAAAATTGAATGTTAATGGAATAAACTTTCCACTCAAAAGATACAGGCTGACAGAATGGATAAGAAAACACGAGCCATCCATATGCTATCTGCAGGAGATTCACCTTAGACCCAAGGATGCAAATAGACTGATAGTAAAAGGCTGGAAAAAGATATTTCATGCAAATAGTAACCAAAAGGGAACAGGGTTAGCTATTTTGGTATCAGAAAAAACAGACTTTAAATGCAAAACAGTGATAAGAGATGCGGAAGGCCGTTATATATTAACAAAATGGACCATCCACCAGGAAGGAGTAACAGTCAGAAATAGCTACACACCTAACCAGGGTGCCCCAAAATACATGAGACAAACTCTGACAAAGCTGAAAGGAGAAACAGACATCTCTATAATAATAGCTGGCCATTCATAACTAGAAGATCAACAAGGAAACAGAGAACTCGAACAATATGATATACGAGCTGGACCGACAGACATATACAAAATATTGCACCCCAAATTAGCAGGCTATACATTCCTCTCAAGTGCTCATGGATGTTTCTCCACACCACATGTTGGGCCACAACACAGCTCTCCATAAATTCAAGAAGACTGAAATTATACAAAGCACCTTCTCTGATAATAATGGAATGAAACTGGAAATCAATAATAGTCAGGAAAGGGGAAAGTTTGCTAATATATGGAGGCTAAACAACACACTCTTGAACAATCAGTGGTTCAAAGAAGAAACAGTAAGAGAGATTAGTAGATATCTCGAGACAAGTGAAAATGAGAACACAATATCAAAGCTTATGGGACACAGCGAAGGCAGTGCTGAGAGGAAATTTATAGCCCTAAAAGCATATATTAAAAAAAGAAGAGCTAAAATCAAAGATCTAACTTAACAACTGGAGAAACTAGAAAAAAGAACAGCAAACCAAGCCCAATGCAAGCAGAAAGAAAGAAATAACAAAGATTAGAAAAAAAAATAAATGAAACTGAGAAAAAAAAAAAAGAGAGAGAAAACCAACAAAACCAAAAGCTGGTTCTTTGAGAAAATCAATAATATTGATAAGCCCTTAGCAAGACTAACAAAAAAAGAGAGAAGATGCAAATAAAAAACCAAGAATGAAATGGGGGACATTATAACTAGCCCCACAGAAATAAAAAGCATCATAAGAGGATATTATGAGAAAGTGTATGCCAACAAATTAGACAACCTAGGTGAAATGGGCAAATTCCTAGAAAAGTACAAACAACCTACATTGACTCTATGAGAAATACAGGAAGGCAACAAACCAATCACAAGCAAAGAGATTGAATCAGTCATCAAAAATCTTCCAAGAAGTTCTCCAGGATCAAATCCTGGTGAAGGGAAGCGGCTGTGGCTCAATCAGTAGGGCTCCCGTTTACCATATGGGAGGCCCCGGGTTCGGTTCCCGGGACCTCCTGGTGAGGGCAGGCCCGCCCGCACGCGTGGTTGGCTGACCCAGCGAGCACAAGCAGCGAGGGGGGATAAATGAATAAATAAATAGAATCTTTAAAAAAAGGGGGGGATAAATGAATAAATAAATAAAATCTAAAAAAAAAAAAAAAATCCTGGTGAAGACTAGAGGAAGAGGAGGAGAAGAGATGGCAGGAAACAGACACAGAGAATTGCCCAACAAATGGACACAAAACAGCAAATGGAGAACAGCGGGGGTTTAAAACGCATAAAGTAAATAAATAAATCTTTAAAAAAAAAAAAAAATCTTCCAACAAAGAAAAGTCCAGGACCAGATGCCTTCACAGGTGAATTCTACCAAACATTTCAAGAATTAATGCCCATTTTGTTTAAACTCTTCCAAAAAATTTAAAAGGAGGGAAAATTACCCAACACATTTTATGAAGCCAACATCACTGTGGCAGTTTGAGATTATTTTATGAATCCCAAAAAGAGAAAGATTATGTTTGTAAACTAATCTATTCCTCTGGATGTGATAGCCTTTGATTGTATTCGATTCAGTTGAGGGGCCTTTGATTAGATTATCTGTTAAGATTGCTTTTAATTTTTATTTTTTTAATTATTATTATTATTTTAAAAGAAATTTAAGATCACATAAATGTTACATCAAAAATAGAGGAGGAGGAAGCGGCTGTGGCTCAATCAGTAGGGCTCCCGTTTACCATATGGGAGGCCCCGGGTTCGGTTCCCGGGGCCTCCTGGTGAAGGCAAGCCCGCCCGCATGGTGTGGTTAGCTGACCCAGTGAGCACAAGCAGCAAGGGGGGGATAAATGAATAAATAAATAAAATCTTAAAAAAAAAAAAAATAGAGGAGGATTCCCATATCCCTCGCTCCCTCCCCCTCCCACACTTTTCCTTATTACAACATCTTTTATTAGTGTGGTGCATTTGTTACAATTGATGAGCACACATTGGAGTATTGCTACTAACCATGGCCTGTACTTTACCTTATGGCTTACACTTTGCAACACACAATTTTATAGGTTTTGACAAAATGTATAATGGCCTGTATCCACCATTGCAAGGTCATGTATAACCATTCCAATGTCCCAAAATGCCCCATGTCACATGTCTCCTTCCCACTCCGTTCCCTCAGAACCTCTGGTCTTTATATCTACGTTACAAGTTCTTCCATTAGTGGAATAATACCGTCTACTGTAGTCCATAGTTGAGTCCCCCTTGTTTGTTCAGTCTTCAATCTAGAGGATTGGGATAGTGATGCCCACTCTGCTCCCAGCTGAGAGGGGACTTCGATTCCATGGGGCAAGGTTGCTTTTAGGCCTTTTTGACTCAGCTACATCAGTAAAAAGACACTAACAAACACACCCAGGTAGAGGGAGCTCCATCATTTTTTTTCCTTCTCCCCTACCCCCCCCAGCTTGCTGTCTGTTTCCATTCACTGGGTGATCTTCTGTGTCTCTTTCTTGCCTTCTCTTCTCATTTTTCCCCTCCAGGCTTCACCGGGATTTGATCCTAGGAACCTCCGATGTAGGAGAGAAGCACCCTGTCACTTGCGCCACCTCAGTTCCTGGTTTCTGGCACATCTTGCCTTGACTCTATCCTGCGTCTCTCTTTTGTTACATCATCATTTTGCTGCGTGGTTCACCGCGCAGGCCCAGCTCACCTGCTTGCCTTTTTACCAGGAGGTCCCGGGGATCGAACTCGGGTCCTCCCATATGGTAGATGGATGCCCAATCACTTGAGCCACATCTGCTTCCCTCCATCATTTTTTGATCCTGCCATGTGACAGAGAGGAGAAGGCTCAAACAGCTGAGGCCCCCAGGAGAGATGAGCCATTTCTCCTGATAGCTTCAGCTGAAATCAGGAAGAGAACAGAATAGACGAGACTGATGTAGAAGGCCCAGAATAAAACAATCCCTGTGCCAGGAAAGAGAAGAAGTCCTAAGAGAAAGCCCTATGCCAGCATGCAGCTGAAATCTGGAAGAAAACAGAACAGCTGAGCCTGAGAGAGGAAGCCCAGAGGGGAAGGCTGAAGCCTCGCAGAGATCGGCAGCCATCTTGCTTCACCACATGGCAACACACCGGAATCAACAGTAGCTGATGTTGGTGAGAAAGCATCTCTGTTGATGCCTTGATTTGGCCTTGGAACTGTAAGTTTTACCCCAAATTAAATCCCCATTATAAAGCCAAAAGCTTTCTGGAATTTTGCATTGGAGCCCCTTTGGTGGACTAATGCAATCACCTTAATACCAAAGCCAGATAAAGATACTACAGGAAAAGAAAATTACGGACCAATCTCTCTAATGAACATAGATGTAAAAATTCTTAACAAAATGCTTGCAAATCGAATCCAACAGCATATCAAAACAAATATACATCACGATCAAGTGGATTTTATTCCTGCTATGCAAGTGTGTTTCAACATAGGAAAATCAATTAATGTAATACACCACATTAACAAATCAAAGGGAAGAAAAACACATGATCATCTTGACTGATGCAGAAAAGGCATTTGACAAAATCCAGCATCCTTTCTTGATAAAAACACTTTGAAAGAGGAATAGAAGGAAGATTCCTCAATATGATAAAGGGCATATATGGCAATCCCACAGCCAACATCGTACTCAATGGGGAAAGGTTGAAAGCTTTCCCTCTAAGATCAGGAACAAGACAAGGATGCCCACTGTCACCACTGTTATTCAACATTGTGCTAGAAGTTCTAGCTAGAGCAATTAGACAAGAAAAAAGGCATCCAAATAGGAAAAGAGGAAATAAAACTCTCTGTGGCTGTTTAATATAGTTATGAATTCCAAAAATAGATATGGATTATGCTTGTAAACTTATGCTTGTAAACTGGTAATCATGTTCCTCTGGGCATGATTAAGTTATGATTAGGGCTTTGATTGGGCCACGTCAGTAGGACATTGAGTCCCTGCCTCTTAGTGGGCGGGGACTCAGAGACTAAACTACATGGCAGAGCAGAGGAGTTAGTTGGAGTTTTGAGTTGGAGTTTTGATGCTGAGTTTTAATGCTGGAGCTGGAGGAAGTAAGCACACAGAGAAGCTTGGTCGTGAGAAAGGATAGAAGGCCCTGGGAAGAGACGAGCCATTTGCCTGATGGTCTACACATGGCCTTGTGGGGAGAAGCAAGCCTAAGCCTGGAGAGAGGCAAGCCCAGGGAGAGAGGAACCCAGAAGCCTGAACCCTGGCAGATGTAGGCAGCCATCTTGCTCCAACACGTGGCCATAGATTTGGTGAGGAAAGTAACTTAACGCTTTATGGCTTGGTAACTGTAAGCTTCTACACCAAATAAATACCCTTTATAATTGGTATTTTGCATCAGCACCCCTTTGGCTAACTAATACACTCTCACTATTTATGGATGACATGATCCCATATTTAGAATATTCTGAAACGTCTACAATAAAGCTACTTGAGCAAAGTAAAATTCAGCAAAGTGGCAGGATACAAGATCAACATGCAAAAATCAATAATGTTTCTGTACACTATTATTGAACATTCTGAGGAGGAAATCAGGGGGAAAATTCCATTTATAATAGCAACAAAAAGACTCAAATGCCTGGGAATCAATTTAACCAAAGAAGTCCAGGATCTATATACAGTAAACTACAAAACAATGCTAAAAGAAATCAGTGAAGACTTAAACAAATGGAAAGACATTCCACATTCATGGACTGGAAGACTATTATTGTGAAGATGTCAATCCTACCCAAACTAATTTATAGATTCAATGCAATACCAATCAAAATTCCAAGAAAATATAGATTTGCCACATGACCTGGCAATACCATTACTCGGTATATACCAGAAGAACTGAGAGGAGTGACACGAACAGACATCTGCACACCGATGTTCATAGCAGCATTATTCAATATTGCCAAAAGATGCAAACGATGCAGGAGTCCATTAACAGATGAATGGATAAACAAGTTGTGGTGTAGACACATGATGGAATATTATGCAGCAGTAAGAAGAAATGAAGTTGTGAAGCATATAACAACATGGATGAACCTGGAGAACATTATGTTGAGTGAAGCAAGCCAGACACAAAAGGACAAATATGGTACGACTGAGCTATTATGAGCTAAATATATTGTGTAATCTTATGGGGTTACTAACTTGAATATGAGTCACCAGAAAATAGAATGAGGTTAGGGTAGCGGCTGTGGCTCAATCAGTAGGGCTCCCGTTTACCATATGGGAGGCCCCAGGCCCGGTTCCCGGGGCCTCCTGGTGGGGGCAGGCCTGCCCACATGGCGTGGTTAGCTGACCCAGCGAGCACAAGCAGCAAGGGGGGGATAAATGAATAAATAAATAAAATCTTTAAAAAAAAAAAAAAAATAGAATGAGGTTAGAGAATGGAAAACTGAGTGTTAACTTGTGCAGAATTGGTAAAAAAGGGTATGTGTTAATCTTTGGAAATGAGTAGAAAGGGTAAAAGCACAACACAATGTTTGTAACCAGCAGTGCTGTTATATGGTTATGACAGTGTTGCAAGGTAGTCTAAGGTCATGTGTATTACTAAAAAGAAAGATAAAAAATGTAACATGGACTGTATAGCATAGTAAAACCTTATGTGAAATATGAATATGAGTAATATTGCATATATAAGACTGTTTTTCTTTGAAACTGAACAAATGTATGTTAATGTTACAAGATGTTAATATCAGACAAAAAAACAAACATTATGCTAAGTAAAAGAAACCAGACACAAAGAACTACATATTGTATGATTCCATTTATTAAAAAATGTAAATATAATTCAATTTATAAATATGAAATTTGATTAGTGGTTATGTAGGGCTGGGGAAGGATACAGAGATTGAGAGGTGACTGCTAAGGGGTGTGTGCACTGCGTCCACCTCGGGAGCCTGCGAGGGAAGTAGGTGGAAGAAAAATTAGGCGAAGAGGGAAGTTTGTTCATAGCAGCACAGCCACAGTCTGCTCCAGACAGAACAAGCGAGCAGGCAGGGCTGTTCTTTATTTGCAGGGCTATTCATATACTACTGTTATCACTCAGATGTCACACAGAAGGAACACAAAATGCAACTCCCCGGAATCATTTCTGCTGTGCCCAGGGAGTATGTGTGCTGGGACAAAGGGCTCTGTGAGCTAACAGCTGATCCAGCAGTTGGACCGCTGAGTCTTTAACCCTTACACAGCCGTTGCCCAAGCCTTAACCCTTACAGAGTATAGTCAGCAGTAATACTTTGAGGATGCGCTTTCATGATTTGTTACAAATGTTTCACAACAATGTGAGATATTTGTGGTGAGGTGATGTATGGGACCCCTGTATGATGTCATACATGTTTGTTTTGTAAGTTCACAACTTTTATTATACACTTATTGTTTATGTATGTTCATGGATGAATGATATGATATAAATCGGGTTTTTAAATTTCATTTTATTTATTTATCTCTCCCCACTCCCTCATTGTTTGTACTTACTGTGTCTGTTCATCTTCATTTTTCTTTTTTTAACTTACTTTATTTTTCTTTATTTATCGCCCCCTTCCCTCAGACGGTTTGCTCATGATCATTATTTGCTCGCTTTCTCCAGGAGGCACTGGGAACCGAAACTTGGACCTCCCACATGAGAGGCGAGTGCCCAATGGACTGAGCCCCATCCGCCCATGTTCGTCTTTTTTGTTTCTTTAGGAGGCACTGGGAACAGACCCAGGACCTCTGATGTTGGAGGGAGGCACCTAATCACTTAAGCCACCCCTGTTCCTTGCTTTTTTGTCTCTCGTGTTTTCCTTCTTGTGTCTCTTGTTGCATCATCTTGTCATGCCAGCTCGCCATCCTACTTATCCTCTTTAGGAGACACCGGAACCTCTGCTCCCTGCTTTGTTGTGTCTCTCATTATGCTTTTCTTCTTATGTCTCTTGTTGCGTCATCTTGTGTCAGCTTGCCATGCCTGCCCATCGTGCCAGCTCACTGTTTTCTTTAGGAGGCACTGGGAACCGAACCACAGACCTCCCATGTGGTAGGCAGAAGCCCAATTGCTTGAGCCACATCTACTTCCCTAAATTGTTTTTAAAATGAAAAAAAAATTAGGTTTTCCTAAAAACTGGACTTATTGTGTTATGGCTTTTGATGTTTTTTTGTTTTAAAAACTGAAAAATAAAAGTAAAATGTTGAAAAAACTAAAAGTACAGGTTCTGGGACCAGAATGCCTGTTTCAGTTTCCATCTACAAGCTCTGTGACCTTGGGCAAGTTATTTCAGCTCTCTGAGACTCCATTTCTGCATCCCAAAAATGGGATATGACCTACTCCATAGGGTGGTCATCAGATTAAACGAGCTCATGCAGGTAAAGCAGTGAGAACAGCACGTGATACATTGTAGAGGTCCATTATTGGAAGCTCTTATAATTATTATTTATTTGCTAACTCTATAAGATATAAGATTGTATAATTATTACTATTATTCAGCTGGTTCACAGAAGACCATAATCCTGTGGGTTATGTGGATTATGGAGGAAGCCATAATCCTGTGTTCTCAGGGAATTGATAGCAATGAAAAGGGTTTGAGAGGTAAGAGAAAGCCAAGAAACCGAAGGAATCATAACAAGAAGAAGACAGTGATTGAGAATGCCAAATTCCCCAGGAGATAAATACAAGGATTAGAAGGAATCTCTTGGTTTGGGCTGATGGGTAACGGATGGTGGTGATGGTAACACAACGTAGTGAATGTAATTAGCATCACTGAATTATAGAGTTGAATGTGGTTACGGGGGAAATTTTAGGGTGTATATATGTTACTAGAATAAAAATTAAAAAAACAAACAAACATAGGACTCCCTACCGATTACAATGCTCAGGGGGTTTTCATGTATTACCTTTGCTGAATCCTACTATTGATGAAGACAAAGAAGCCCAAAGCCCACTTGGGGATGGGGAGATCGTTGTCCCTAAGTCTCCATTCTCCAGCTAAACACGTGGCTGCCAATCAAAGATTATGTCTCCCAGCCTTTCTTTTTTTTTTTTTTGTTTTTTTTTTTTGTTACCGGGAGGTCCCGGGGATTGAACCCGGGTCCCTCCATATGGGAGACGGACGCCCAACCAGTTGAGCCACATCCGACCCCTGCCAGCCTTTCTTGTAGCGAAGTGAGGCCACGGACAGACTTCTGACCACTAGGACAGGAGCAGAAATGACGTTTGCAACTTCCCAGTTGAGACTGCCTTCCCTGTTCCCTTTCTCATTAACGGATATTTGGTTGTGGCTGTGAAACATCCTAGGCCACGTAAATGTGAGCCATTCCCTAGGGATGGAGAACAAGCTGGAGGTCATGGTGAGCTGGAGTTGCATGGCCCAGAAGGACATGTTCTCAGTCTTATTCCATTCCCGTGGGTGTGTGCTCCTGGCAAATAGGACCTTGTGAAGACAGTGCGTCCTCTCAGCTGTGGCCCACCTCAATCAGGATGGGTCTTCGTGCTATATGGGGGCCTCATAAAGAAGCCCACAGAGAGAGGAGCCACGGAGAGCAGCCGGAAGCCGAAAGTCAACGGAACCCGGAAGAGAAAGGAGAAGACGCCGCCACGTGCACTGCCTGGTGACACAAAAGCCAAGGAACCCCAAAGACCGCTGGCCAGCTGATAGATACCCACCCTGGGGGGAAGCCAGCCTCCCGGCCTCTGAAACCATGAGCCGATAAACTCCTGCTGTTAAGCCAACCCACCGCATGGTATTCATTTGAGCAGCTGGGAAACTAAAACAGAAGGTGAGCCGGGGTCTCTGATACCTTGGATTCCCCAAACCAGCCCATTGTGGATTCTGCTTCAGACTGTGTGAGAAAGAAATAAGCCTCTATCTTGTTTAAGCCATTATTACTTTGAGTCTCCAAGACAGCAGATAAGGCCATATCTTAAATAATTCCGGTAGACATGGAGCAGTCGCATGCTCCATCCACAGCCGAGCACCACGGGAGTAACTGAGTAGTTGTCCCAACAGGAAGGAGTGGACTCAATCATTTTATCACCTTCCTCAAAACAAATTTCCAAGTCAATATATACATCTACCTCTCTCTTCCCTAAGGGGAAGGTGCCTCTCTGTTCTGGAATAAAAACAGAAAAAGCCAAGCCAACATAATCCCCAAAGACCAGCTGAACAAAGGATAGGTAGGTGTGATGCCTTTCTCCTCCCTCCCTGTTTATTTTCTGAGAATGGGGCACAGAGATCTTGAGATACTTGCTCAAGAAAACTGGTCAGGGGTTATAAAGCCCACCCTATTCCTTGAGCAGAGTGATAGGCTGGGTCATGTGCCCCAGCAAACACACGTTCTCAATCTCAATCCTGGTCCCTGTGGGTGTGATCTCACTGTCCACAGGACATCTGGGAGACATTCTCCTTAGCTAAGGTGTGGTCCAGCTGAATGAGGGTGGGTCTTTTTTAAAAAAAAGATGTGTTGGGAAGCGGCTGTGGCTCGATCAGTAGGGCTCCCGTTTACCATATGGGAGGCCCCGGGTTCGGTTCCCGGGGCCTCCTGGTGGGGGCAGGCCCACCCGCACGGCGTGGTTAGCTGACCCAGCGAGCACAAGCAGCAAGGGGGGGATAAATGAATAAATAAATAAAATCTTTAAAAAAAAAAAAAAAAAAGATGTGTTTATTTCTCCCCCCTCCCCCCTCGTTTGTTGCTTGCTGTCTGCTCTCTGTGTGTTCCTCTGTGTCTGCTTGTCTTCCCTCTAGGCAGCACCAGGAACCGATCCCACTTCCAGAGTGGGACAGTGGAACTCAATCTCTTGCGCCACCTCAGCTTCCCAGTCTGCTGTGTCTCTTATTGTCTCTCCTCTGTCTCTTTTTGTTGCATCATCTTGCTGCGCCAGCTCGCCGTGCGGGCCAGCTCGCCTTTCACCAGGAGGCCGCAGGAATCAAACCCTGCACCTCCTGTATGGTAGACGGGGGCCCAATCACTGGAGCCACATCCGCTTCCCTGAATGAGGATGGTTCTTAAGCCAGATTGCCGGAGGCCTTATAAAGAGAAGTCCACTGGAAGAAGCTGGAAATTGGTGGGAACCTGGAAGAAAAAGTATCCGTCAGAAAAAAGGAGACATGTGAAGAGATGTCAACCCACTCCAACGCTGGTGTCAGGGCCACCACCAGAAGTACAACTCACACAGACAGAATGCGGCAGCGTCCTACTCCCATAGGAAAGAGAGAGAAAAACCACCTGCACTAGTGGCCATTGGTGCCCCCTGGCCAGCGGCCTCGATCCATGGAGCTGTCCCACGGGCAGTCCCCCTCTCTTGCGTTCTTGTGCAGCCGCAGTGGAGGAATCCCGCTCCAGGGACAGGTATACCACCTGGGTGTGAGCTGGAGGTCGTAAAATATGCCCACCAGAGTCAGCTGTCTCCAGAGAGTGTTTCATATGTTCGGGACAATCAGGGAAGGAATGTCTGGGCAGCCCCCTTACCTGCTAGGGGATTGTGTTTTGTCCCGCCAGGCTGTCACACATGGGCCAGAGCACAGGCTGTATTTGTGGGTCCCAGGGAAAGGCGGCAGGCTGCACTAGGACATCCACCACCCCAGAAAGGACGGGCCGTTACCGCGTGACGGGAAAACCAGAACCAGAATACTACAGGGAGTCTTTGTGGAGAAAGCAAGCGTGGCTGATATCTTGAATTTTGGACTTCTCCTAGCCTCAAAACTATGAGCCAATAAATCCCCATTGGTTAAGCCACCCGTGGGGAGCAGGTGCTCAACCACAGAGCTACAGCTGTTCCCCAGCAAGTGTTGGTTTTTTCGTTTGTTTGGTTTTTTTCTTTTTATTTTTAGGAGGTATCAGGGATCCAACCCAGGACCTAGAACATGGGAAGCAGGCACTCAACCACTGTATTAGTCAGCCAAAGGGGTGCTAATGTGAAATACCAAAACAGGGTTGGTCTTTATAAAGGGTATTTATTTGGGGTGGAAGTCCACAGATACCAGGCCGTAAAGCGTTAAGTTTCTTCTCTCACCACAGCCCATTGCCGCGTGTTAGAGCAAGACAGCTGCCGGCATTTGCCAGGGTTCAGACTTCTGGGTTCCTCTCTTCCCAGGGCTGCGTTTCTCTCCAGGCTTAGCTCCTGTTTCCTCCACAAGGTCAGCTGTAGACGATCAGGCGAACGGTTTGCTTCTCTTCTCCTGGGGCCTTCTTTCCAACATCAAAACTGCTTCTCAAAAGACTGCTTCGGGGAAGCGGCTGTGGCTCAAGCAGTGGGGCTCCCGTTTACCATATGGGGGCCCCGGGTTCGGTTCCCGGGGCCTCCTGGTGAAGGCAAGCCCGCCCGCACGGCATGGTTAGCTGACCCAGCGAGCACAAGCAGCAAGGGGGGGATAAATGAATAAATAAAAAAAAAAAAGACTGCTTCAACTGTCCTTTGCCTTGCCTTTTATATTCAATTCCCCACCCACCAAGGGGTGGGGCTCAACACCCTAATCCTAACCTAATCATGCCCAGATGAACAGATCAGTTTACAAGCATGATCCAATTATATTTTTGGAATTCATAATTACATCAAACTGCCACAACCACTAAGCCACATCTGCTCCCCTATCTTTTTAACAGAAAGAATTTAATATAAAAATGTGCTGACTTGGTCCTGGAGAACTGAAAAAGCAAAAAGGCTACACTGAGGCTGTGACTCTCCAGGTGTGGCCCCTGGACCAGCAGCTCCACCACCACTTGGTGTTTGGGGTTGAATTGTATCCCCCCGGAAATATATGTTGAAATCCTCAACCCCAGGACCTCAGAATGTGGCCTTACTTGGAAATAGGAGCATTGCGTGTGGACTTAGGTAAGGTGATGTCTCGCTGGAATAGGGTGGACCCTTACTCCAATACGACTAGTGTCCTTAGAGAAGAGACAGACGAGAGGACAGCCCTGTGCAGGCAGAGCTGAAGCGCTGCAGCTGTGAGCCAAGGTGTGCCAAAGACTGCGGGCAAACCACCAGCAGCCGGGAGGAGACAAAGGGGTCACTCCTACAGGTTTCAGAGCACGGCTCTGCCGACGCCTTGAGTTCAGACTTCCCGCCTCCAGACCCGTGAGGCAAGAGAATCTGTTGTGAGAGCGGATATAGCTCAGTGGTTGAGTGTCATCTTCCCACATCTGAGGTCCCAGGTTCAATCCCCGGCCCCAGTACCTAAAATGAAAATAAAAATAAAAAAAAACCAACTAGGTTTCTGTTGTTTTAAGCCACCAAGCTTAATTCGTTAAGGCAGCCCCAGGAAATGAACGCACTGGGAACTTGCTGAATCTGAGACTCCGGAGGAGAGTTTCTGTGTAAAACTTCAGCCTGTTTAACAGGACCTCCAGTTGATGTGGCTCAGGTTTGAAAATCACTGCATTAAGGTCTCTTGCAAGAAGCAGTTACCACTCTTAGGGCTGAGAAAATAAAGGAAAGAAATTAGAATTATTAAAACTTGGAATTTCAGAGGAGGGGCTCCTGGGGCCAGGACCCAGATCTCTGACTTAGCAAATGTTTTATTTTGCTGTAAGCTACTGGGAGCAATATACCAGAAATGGGTTGGCTTTATTTTTTTTAAGGAGGTACTGGGGATCGAACCCAGGACCTCGTACATGAGAAGCAGGCACTCAACCACTTGAGCTACATCTGCTCTCCAAAAGCTTACAGTTCTGAGGCTGTGAAAATGTCCAAATCAAGGCGTCATCAGGGATGCTGTCTCCCCGAAGGTTGGCTCCTGGCAGATCCTGGACTCCGGCCTCTTGGCAAGACCGGGTGGCAGCTTTCCAGTCTGGGTCTCTGCCTTCTCCTCCAGGCTTACTGTCTCCCTGAGCTCAGCTGTGGGTGATCAGGTGTATGGCTCGGCTCTCGGCTCTCCTCTGGGCCTCTCTCTCAGCCTCTCGGGATTTGTCTCTGCCGCATTTCCTCTGTGTGTCTCCGCATGTTTCTCCCGTTTATAAAGGACTCGAGCAAGGGGACCCTGGGTCACGCCTCACTGAAGTTCTCCAGTCAAAGGCCCCCAACTGAATCCAATCCAAAGGGTCCCACATCCACAGGAATGGATTAGCTTCAAGAACATGATCTTTCCTGGGATCCACAAAAAGCTTCAAACTGTCACAGCAAATAAAACTACAGGACACTCAGTTAAATTTGAATTTCAGATAAACAACGAAAAATGTGATATTTGTGGCATACTTATACTAAAGAAACATTCTTTTTTCTTTTTTTTTTACTTTATTTTGTACATTTAATAATTGAAAATATAAACAATTAAAAAACTAAAAAGTAAACACAGATGAATAAATATATACATTACTCAATTAAATGTACTGGATACACATAAAAAAATTTTAATCAAATGATATGTTACACAATGTATTTGGTTCATAGTAACCCATTCATATAGTATTTATCCTTTTGTGTCTGGCTTGCTTTGCACAACATAATGTCCTCCAGGTTCATCCATGTTGCCATATGCTTTATGACTTCATTTCTTCTTACAGCTGCATAATATTCCATCGTGTGAATAGACCACAGTTTGTTTATCCATTCATCTGTTGATGGACACCTGGGTTGTTTCCAACTTTTGGCAATGGTGAATAATGTGGCTATGAACATCGGTGTGCAGATGTCTGTTCGTGTTACTGCTCTCAGTTCTTCTGGGTATGTACCCAATAGTGGTATTGCTGGGTCCCGGGGCAAGTCTATATTCAACTTCTTTAGGAACTGCCAAACAGTCCTCCACAGTGGCTGCACCATTTTGCATTCCCACCAACAGTGAAGAAGTGTTCCTATCTCTCCACATCCTCCCCAACACTTGTAGTTCTCTGTCTTTTTAATAGTGGCCATTCTGATAGTTGTGAAATGATACCTCATCGTAGTTTTGATTTGCATTTCCCTAATCATGAGCAATGTTGAGCATTTCTTCATGTGTTTTTTTGCCATTTGTATTTCTTCTTTGGAGAAATGTCTGTTCAAGTCTTTTGCCTATTTTTTAATTGGGTCATTTGTCTCTTGTTGAGTTGTAACATCTCTTTATATATCCTGGATATTAAACCCTTATCAGATATGTGATTTCCAAATATTTATTCCCATTGAGTTTTCTGCCTTTTCACCCTTTTGACAAAGTCCTGTGAAGTACAAAAGCATTTAATTTTGAGGAGGTCCCATTTATCTATTTTTTCTTTTGTTGCACGTGCTTTGGGTGTGAGGTCCAAGAAACCACCACCTACTGCAAGGTCTTGAAGATGTTTCCCTACATTAGGGTTTGCAGAGGCTCTGCCCAGTCTCACCAAGCTGAATACAAATGGTGGGTTTGGAGCCGGAAGACAATAACTTAAAAAGGAGAACTGTAAGTCTCCATTTCCCAGTCTCCGGGCCCTTGCAGGCAGTGATGCCTACAGGTGAGCCTGCCAAACCAGAGTGGGCATGCAACTTCATGATCTGTTACCAGCAGCAGCATGACCTGAGTCAATGGAGTACAATCAGAAGTGAGTCCAGGATGGCACTATAAGAGAAGGGAGTGCTTCCTCCACCCTCATTCCCCTTCTTCCAGCTGGAACCCGGATGTGGAGACCCAGCCTTGCAAATGATGACAAGGTCCTAACAAATGGTGGAGTCACAAGGAGACTGGTACTCAATTGGTGTGGGAAGAAAATCCACCTACCATCCTAGAGCATCCACACTGGACAGTGATATTAGAAATAAACTTCTCTTTTTTAAGTCATTGTCTCCTCGGGTCTATTTGTTACAACAGCTTAACCCTCCCTAACTGATACATGCTACTATGCACAATTGAAAATAGTTCTTTTCATGACCTCATGATGTACACCCCTCCCAACTCTCCCCAAGGACATCTCTCGGCTAATGGATGGCCCTCCCACTAACCACTTTTTTTTTCCCATTTGCATGTGGTTTTTCTTATTTCATCACTATTATTAGGTGGGGGGAGGTCATCCCGTTGTCAGGGCAACTGAGAGTGGAGAATGCCCGAACAGCCTTAACTGGAACACAGGGATGTCAGTTACAACTTTAGGACCAGGGCAAAAAATTTCCGTGACAGATGGGCAATTAGAATAACAGGGTTTGTTTGTTTTTTCCAGAAGATTCTTTTCACGGGTCGCAATAACCATTTCTAAACCTTCCGAGTTTTACTAGACCCTTTGCTCCTACAACACTTCAAAAACAGATTCATTTTAGCAAGAAGCGGAACAAGCTGGCAGAAGCTATTATCACAAGTCCCCATACTGCCCAGGAAAACAGGGTTGGTATTCTTAGGAAGGTTTTTTAATTTAATATCTGATTTACTCAGATTATTTTAACGAGTGTCTGATGTAGAGTGCCATCTCACCCCGTCACTGCAGGCAGAGGGAGAGTTGCCTTCATCTTTTCCAGATATTCCTTTTATTAGTTAGGAAGACTAGGAGATCTGAATGCAGGCTCTAGAATGTCATCATTTGGCATGATAATCAAAAAGTAGGTCTGGGGCACTCAATTTACTGGCAGAAATGGAGAAAGGGGTAAATAACAGCTTACGTAATAATGAAATATTAGAGCATTCTCTTCCACAGAAAACTCCTTGGGCTCCCCCTTACATCTGGGGTCAAACAGAGGCAAACCCCTCCGTGGCTCTGCCCATGTCCTCTTCTTCTGTTTCCTCTCTCCACAAGTTCCCACTGACCTGTACTGATTCGCCCTCACTGACAAATCTGTCTCCTTTTTTTCCTACAAGCCAGACCTCAGCCTCTCCCTCCTCCTCTACAGTAGATTCTCTCTCTGATCTGACTGTCCCTTCCCTCCCTCATTTCTTCATTCACAGAGAAAAGGGAAGCCACCGTGTGGTGTGCTGCTGTACTCCGTGTGTCCCCTCTCAGGGTTGCTGTGCCTGGGAGGTGTCACCCCCTCCCCTGCCCTCCGACTTCTGGTTGGATTTTCCCAATGGGAGACACAGGCTCTTTAGTTCATATTAATGAAACCATGCAATATTTATTTGTCCTTTTGTGTCTGGCTTACTTTGCTTAGTAAAATGTCTTCAAGATTCATCCATGTTATCACATGTGTCCCAATTTCATTTCTTCTTACTGCAGCATAGTATTCCATCATATGTATATACCACATTTTGTTTATTCATTCATTGGTTGATGGACACTTGGGTTGTTTCCATCTTTTGGCAATGGTGAATAATGCCACTATGATCATCGGGGTGCAGATGTCTGTTTGTGTCATAGTTTTTAGTTCTGGATATACTCCTAGTAGAGGAATTTCTGGATCATATGGCAGTTCTATATTTAGTTCCTGAGGACCGGCCAAACTGTCTTCCACAGAGGCTGCACCATTTTACAATCCCACCAACAGTGAAGGAGTGTTCCTATTTCTCCACGTCCTCTCCAGCACTTTTTTTTTTCCCCTTTTTTTTTTTTTTTTAAGATTTTATTTATTTATTCATTTATCCCCCCCTTGCTGCTTGTGCTCGCTGGGTCAGCTAACCACGCCGTGCGGGCGGGCTTGCCTTCACCAGGAGGCCCCGGGAACCGAACCCGGGGCCTCCCATATGGTAAACGGGAACCCCACTGATTGAGCCACAGCCGCTTCCCTTTTTTTTTCCCATTACAAATTCTCTCAGACTTTATTTTAATCAAGAAACATCATGACTAGTCTTTTCGTACCCTGTGACAAAATAGTAAAGAAGAAGAACAAAGTTGTAGGAAACACATTACCTGGTTGCAACACTGTATTAGTCAGCCAAAGGGGTGCTAATGTAAAATACCAAAAATGGGTTGGTCTTTATAAAGGGTATTTATTTGGGGTAGAAGTCCACAGAGACCAGGCCATAAAGCGTTAAGTTTCTCCTCTCACCACAGTCCATTGCCACGTGTTAGAGCAAAACAGCTGCTGGGCGTTTGCCAGGGCTCAGGCTTCTGGGTTCCTCTCTTCCCGGGGCTGCGTTTCTCTCCGGGCTTAGCTCCTGTTTCCTCCACAAGGTCAGCTGCAGACGATCAGGCAAATGGCTCGCTTCTCTTCTCCTGGGGCCTTCTTTCCAACATCAAAACTGCTTCTCAAAAGACTCCAGCACTTATTGTTGTCTGTTTTTTTTTTTTTTAATAATGGCCATTCTATGCAGAGTGAGATGATATCTTATTGTTGTTTTAATTTGCATTCCCCTAATAGCTGGTGATATGGAACATTTTCTCATGTGCTTTCTGGCCATTTGTATTTCCTCTTTGGAGAAATGTCGATTTAAATCATTTGCCCATTTTTTAATTGGATTGCTTGCTCTTTTATTGTTGAGTTGTATGATCTCTTTAAACAGAATGGAAATCAAACCCTTATTGGATATGTGGTTTCCAAATATTTTCCCCCATTGAGTGGGCTGCATTTTCACCTGCTTGACGAGGTCCTTTGTTTGTTTTTTGTTTTTTTTTTTAAGATTTTATTTATTTATTCATCCCCCCTTTGCTGCTTGTGCTCGCTGGGTCAGCTAACCACGCCGTGCGGGCGGGCTTGCCCTCACCAGGAGGCCCCGGGAACCGAACCTGGGGCCTCCCACATGGTAAACGGGAGCCCTACTGATTGAGCCACAGCCGCTTCCCGCGACGAGGTCCTTTGAATGACAGAAGTGTTTAAGTCTGAGGAGGTCCCATTTATCCATGTTTTCTTTTGTGGCTCGTGTTTTTAGTGTAAGGTTTAAGAATTCACCACCTACCACCAGGTCTTCAAGATGTTTTCCTACATTTTCTTCTAGGAGCTTTATGGTTCTTGCTTTTATATTTAGGTCTTTGATCCATTTTGAGTTCATTTTTGTATAAGGTGTGAGATAGGGGTCCTCTTTCTTTCTTTTGGCTATGGATATCCATTTCTCCCAGCACCATTTGTTGAATAGACAGTTCTGTTCCAGCTGGGTGGGTTTGACAGGCTTGTCAAAAATCACTTGACCATGGATGTGAGGGTCTGTTTCTGAACCATCGATTTGGTTCCATTGATCTATGTGTCTATCTATGCCAATACCATGCTGTTTTTAGCACAGTAGCTAGGTAATATGAATTAAATTCTGGAAGTGAGAGTCCTCCCACTTCACTTTTCCTTTTTAAGATGTTTCTGGCTATTTGGGGCCTCTTACCCTTCCAGATAAATTTGATAATTGTGTTTTCCATTTGTTTAAAAAATGTTGGTGGAATTTTTATTGGGATTGCATTGAATCTGTATATCATTTTGGACAGAATTGACATCTTACTGATATTTAGTCTTCCAATCCATGAGCATGGAATGTTCTTCCAATTATTTAGGTCTTTTTAAATTTATTTTAGCAATGCATTGTAGTTTGCTGAATACAAGTGTTTTTCATCCTTGGTTAAGTTTATTCCTAAATATTTGATTCTTTTAGTTGCTATTGTAAATGGAATTTTTTTCCTGACTTCCTCCTCAGATTGCACGTTACTAGTGTATAGAAACACCACTGATTTTCAGCTACTTTTTATTGTTATAAAATATTGTAGTCCTGAAAAAAAGAAAAAGGGGAACAGATGTGGCTCAGGCAGTTGGGTGCCCACCTCCAACAAGGGAGGTCCCAGATTCAGTTCCCGGTGCCTCCTAAAAAAGAAACAAACAGACAACGAGCAAAAACAATGAACAAAACAGTGAACAAACAGACGAGGGAGCCATCTGAGGGAGGGGAATAACAATAAAAGTAAAAAACAATATGGGAGGCGGCTGTGGCTCAATCAGTAGGGCTCCCGTTTACCATATGGGAGGCCCCGGGTTCGGTTCCCGGGGCCTCCTGGTGAAGGCAAGCCCGCCCGCGCGGCGTGGTTGGCTGACCCGGCGAGCACAGGCAGCAAGGGGGGAATAAATGAATAAATAAATAAAATCTTAAAAAAAAAAAAAAAAAAACAATAATAACACCTTCAAAAGGCCATATTTCCAAATGGGTTCACAGCCATGGGAATGTGGATTGCGATTAAGCACACGTCTTGGGTGGGATACAAGCACTCCACCTCCGGCCACAGCTCCCATCTGGCGACTGTTTCCCACGGCTCCAGCACCTTGTTTCTGCTCCCTCTGCTGTCCTCAGCCCAGGGGTGGCAACTGCTGCCTCCCACGGCTGCTCTTCCCAGGGTGCCTCCCTGCTGGCTCCTTCGCCCTGCCCATCTCTCTGTAAATCGCTGTGCTAAATCGAATGGTGGCCCCCAAAACACAGATCCCCCCGGAACTGTGGGTATGACCTTATTTGGAGAAAGGCTCTTTGCAGGTGTAAGTTAAGGCTCTTGAGCTGGATAAGCCACGTGGACCGAAAACCCAATGACAAAGGTCCTTATATCAGAGGAGGGAAAGACACAGGTGCAGAGGAGAAAGCAGTGTGACGACAGAGGCTTCTCCCCTAGACTCTTCAGAGGGGGTGTGGCCCTGTGACACCTGGACTTCCCACTTCGTGAGAGAATAAGCTTCGGTGGCTTTTGCCTCCCAGTTTGTGGTCACTTGTCACCAATCACAGGAAACTAACACAATAGCCCGTTCATTAAAGCCTCCTCATGCAAACTCTGAGCCACCCGGCAGCTGACTTTCCTTAACTTCCCTCTACCTTCTCTGCTAGGTCACTTAAAGAGCTGAGCCTCTCTAACTGGGTCCCATCCCCTCCCATTTTCTTGGGAAAATAAATGCATTGTTTCTTCCTCTCTGTCCTATACCGTCAACATTTCTCTCTCTACTGGATCCTTCTCATAGCTAATAAGTGTAATAGTAGTAGCAGGTGGCTAATGCCTGGCAGGCACGGTTCTCAGCATGTGCCATGAATTAGGTCATTGAATTTAACAACAGTCCCTATGAGATGGATTCTGTTGTTATCGCTGTTTTACATTTAAGGAAACTGAGGCATGGAGTAGAAAATAACTCAGTTCTCAGACATCTTCCTCCCACAGATTGTCTCCGTTTCACTATGTCACCTGGACTTTGTCACCCACTGCAAGCTGAATTCTGTACCTATTGTTCCAGTCAAACAGCAGCAAATGTCATGTCCCAGGACTTTTTTTAATTGAGGCAAAATTCATATAACATAAAATTCACCACTAGAACCATTTTACTTTTTTTTTTTTTTTTTTTAAAGATTTTATTTATTTATTCATTTATCCCCCCCTTGCTGCTTGTGCTCGCTGGGTCAGCTAACCACGCCGTGCGGGCGGGCTTGCCTTCACCAGGAGGCCCCGGGAACCGAACCCGGGGCGTCCCATATGGTAAACGGGAGCCCTACTGATTGAGCCACAGCCGTTTCCCTAGAACCATTTTAAAGTGTACATTTCCGTGACTTGCAGTATATTCAAAATGTTGTGCGACCATCAACACTATTTCTAGAACATTCTCATCACCCCAAAAATAAATGCTATGTGCAATGAGCAGTCACTCCCCAATTCCCCTCTCCTTCAAGCCCCTGGCAATCAATAATCTACTTTCTGTCTCTATGGATTTGCCAACTCTAGGTATGTCACATGAGTGGAATCGTACCCTACGTGCCTTTTTGGGTCTTGCTTCTTTCACTTAGCGTCATGTTTTCGAGATTCATCAACCTTGTATCGTGTCAGAACTCCGTTCCTTTTATATCCCAGTGTCTGGATGTTTTTCAGTCTCTTCCCACCTGACGGCTCTCGGCAGCACTCAACACGGCTGACTATGCCCTTCTTTTCCAGAAATTTCTTTTCCTTGGCCTCCATGATGTGCATCCCATCTCCCCAGCCGGTCCTCTGACAGCTTCGTGGAGCAGAGAGGCCAGACTCGCACTTGCCCAGAACCTGCCAATAACGTGGAGCCTCTTCCGGAACGCCCTATGGATGGAGTGCGGTGCACAGGTGAGGGTGCACTCGTCTTTTTCCCACCCCTCTTTTGCAAAGAAGCCCAAACACGGTGCACACACGGTGGCTTTCCTGGTGGCACGACAGGACCACGACAACCCCATCGCATTCCAGTTCACAAACCAAGTAAGAACTCTTTGAGTCCTAGCTGATACCTAGAAACGTTTACGGACCCTCTGGCAAGATCGTCGGCCAGCACCAAAATTCCCGGGAAGGATGTCAGGGGCTCGGCAGGAAATCCTGGAGAAAAGCGTGGGCGTGGGCGGGCCCAGCAATGCTGCCCCCCGCGTGGCCCTGCCCTCACGGGGGCAAGGCTGCTCTGTGCGACCAATAGCAGGTGGCAGACACCAGGCTACGGCACTTCCGGTTTAGGTTATAAAAAGAGCGCGGCCCGCGCGCCCTCTGCTGCGCGCCCTGGGATCCCTCGCTGTGGGCGAGGCCAGCTGCCAGGGCGTGGAGACCTGCGGGGAGCCCGCCCACAGCCACCTAGACCCCGACGCCTGCCGGCGACCCCGTGGGGGGCCCAGAGGTGGAGTCTTCAGGCCCAGGTGAGGAACCCCTGCCCACAGGCTGGCGGCAGCCTCACGAGACACCTGCGGCAGAAGTACCCAGCCAAGCCTCTCTCGCTTTCCTGAGCCACAGAAACTGTAAGGTAATCGACGTTTGCTGCTTCAAGCTGCTAAGATTCGGGGTAATTTTTTTAGGCAGCAACAGAGAATTAATTCCGCAGAGCGCTCTTTGAAGAAATGCTGCCTCACCGCCCCCGTGATGGCCCAGATGATAACTCTGTGCGGAAAAACCGACGTTGACAATCCAGAATTGAAAAGTATTCCAGGGGGCGGATGTGGCTCAACTGGCTGGGCGTCCGTCTCCCATATGGAGGGACCCGGGTTCGATCCCTGGGACCTCCCGGTAGGAAAAAAAAAAAAAGTATTCCAAAGACTCTAACTCCGAATGTGAGGTAGTTTTAAGAAAGTGTTAAGCAATTTATTTAACTCATATTTTTCTTGTTAAATATGTACAAGAGTGATTTATGTGAAAAATATATATTTCTGGGGAGCAGGTATAGCTCAGTGGTTGAGCACCTGCTTCCCATGCACGAGGTCCCAGGTTCAATGCCTGATACCTCCTAAAAAAATTCATACACACACATACACGTATACATACATCTAAGTCTACAACAGCTTTTTCAATAAGTATAAAATAAAAATTCTAAGTGATAAGAAAAAAAAAAGTTCAGTCCAGTCTGATCTAAAGCAAACTTCAGGGGAAGCGGCTGTGGCTCAATCAGTAGGGCTCCCGTTTACCATATGGGAGGCCCCGGGTTCTGTTCCCGGGGCCTCCTGGTGAAGGCAAGCCCGCCTGCACGGCGTGGTTAGCTGACCCAGAGAGCACGAGCAGCAAGGGGGGGATAAATGAATAAATAAATAAATAAATAAATAAATAAATAAATAAATAAATAAAAATAAAGCAAACTTCAGGGGGGTGGATGTGGCTCAAATGGTTGGGCATCCATCTCATATATGGAGGGGACCTGGGTTCGATCTCCAGGACCTCCTAGTAAAAATAAAGAAAAATATAGAAGGCGCGTGGGCTGCCAGGCCCCGTGCACGGGTGTGCCACCAGGCCCTACCGAGCCACACAGCAAGATGATGACGTAACAGGAGAGTGACACAAGGGAGAGCCAAGACGAGAGGTGCCGAAAAACCAGGAACTGAGGTGACTCAGGCTGTAGGACGCCTCTCTCCCCCATCAGAGGTTCCCAGGATCGAATCCCAGTGAAGACAGGAGGAGAAGGATGAGAAAAGAGGGCAGGAAATGGACACAGAAAATTGCCCAGTGAATGGACATAGAAACAACAAAAACGGCAGGGGGCGTGGGGGTAGTGGTAAAAATGGATAAAAAGAAAATAAATAAATAAATCTTTAATAAATAAATAAATAAATAAAGCGAATTTCAGGCTCCCTGTATAAAGCTCATCCCAGGCCCCACAGCTCCCAAGGCTAGGAAACAGGCCTGGAGAATGGGCCACAGACTGTCTTGCTTCCACTCCTGTTTGCTCTATTTATGCTAATGCTGGGCAGAGCAGGAAATAAAGGGGTTTTAAAACCCTGACTTCAGGGAAAACATGCACATGAGTGTTCACAGCAGCATACTTACAACCGCCAAAAGGTGGAAGCAACCCAAGTGTCCATCACCAGATAGATCGATAAACAAAATGTGGTCTAGCCATACAATGGAATATTACTCATACATAAGAAAGAGTGGATGGCTTTATGCTTTGTTAATATTTATCAGTAAAATTGATTTGTAAAAAAAAAAGGAGTGAAGTTCTGATACAGGCTACAACATGGATGAAACTTGAAGGCATTATGCTCAATGAAAGAGGCCAGTCACGAAGGACCACGTATCATATGATTCCATTCACATGAAATGTCCAGAATAGGCAAATCCACAGAGACAGAAAGCAGATTAGTGGTTGCCTAGAATTCGGGGGAATGAGGAGATTGGGGGTGACAGCTAAGGAATGTCCTTCTGGGATGATGCAAATGTTCTAAAATTGATTGTTGTCATGGTTGCACATCTCTTTGAAAGTACTGAAAACCATTGAACTGTACATTTTAAATAGGTAGGTGGATAGTATGTTATTGCATCCCAATAAAGCTGTTACCAAAAAAAACTCCTTACTAGATGGACACAAATGCATCATGCTGTTGAAACCCCCTTGGTAGGCTCAAGAGGGCCTGCCCCACCGTAGCTCCCTCTTTTTATTCCTCTGCTGGTGGCAGCTCTCATCTTGAGACTTTCTGAGCATCTCAGGGTTGTTATGTGTGCACAACTCCAGGGGAAGCCTTTGTGCAGTGCACGGACTGTGCCATCACCATGTCCTGCCAGTTCCAAGGGAATATATGCCAATTTCTCTTGAAGCTTCCCATGCCCGGCTTGAAGCAGGAAGAAGCACCCTCACCTATCACGTGTAGCATTCCAAAAACCCTCTCCAAAGAAATCCTTATGTCTATGAATAGGCTGGGGTGGGAGATAGGCACTTAAAGAGGTCATATCTACCTGGTTTTTTTTTTTTTTTCTTAACCAGGGGAGAGCGCAAACGCAGTCCCCCACTACCACAAATTATGCAGTCGAGTTTCCCGCATTTGGGGAAATCGCAGGGGTCAGCACATCCGGAGTGCAATGGATAAGCCTCGCCCTGGGAAAACCACCTTCGTGATCATGGTATCTCCCCTGCCAGGTAAGTATATATCTACCTGATTTAATATTTCTCTTTAGAAAGTTGAGATATGTGTCATCTATTGTTCTCCTCCTTGGTAGCCTCAGCTCCCCAAGGAAATTCTCATTTGGTGGCCTATTAAACTCACCCAACAGGTAAGTTTCATGTCCCCCTGCAAACCAGTTGCCCATGTGTAAGTATGTTGGTTGGGTTATCAGGAAGCAGACGCCGAGGCAGAGTTAGGAGTGCAAAAGGTTCATTGGGAAGTGACATCAGTGAAAGGAAAAGGGTGGAAGCAGGACTAGGCAGGCAAGACCATGATACTGAACTGACAGAGCCTTGGTCAGCCTAACAGGGAGCCTGAGGGCAAAGGCTGCCCATTACAGAGTCCCACGTTGGACAGAAGTGGTCATGCTCGTCACTGACTGAAGGCTGCATGAATGCTGAGGCAGAGTCTGCAGACATGCACAGCTGGAGGCTGTCGGCCAACCACAGGCTCACAGCCGGGCAGCAAGTGCTTTCTGGAAGGGGGTCTGAGCAGTGTGCATATGGGTCGTCACAGGAAGTCTCTTATGACTTTCAATAGCATCCTTTGGGCAATTACCTTGATTTTCCTGGTATGATCTTCACATTTATTTCTTGAAAAGAGGGGAGAAACTGAATTTCTAGCAATTAGTATTGTATTTCACTTTCGATTAATTATCCAAGCGATGCACAAATACATTCTTTTAAAATAGTTCAACAATGCTGAAACTTAGAGGGTTGGACAAATGAGGCACTGAGCATCCCATGTGTGCACCTGGATGCATAGACCAGAAACCTAGATGTGGAACTGCTGCGTTGAAGGCAGACAATGCTGTTTACCCCAGGTCTTCATGCCTGCCTGTATCCACACCCTCGCCAGGTAATTCTGTTGGTCTCTCCTGCTGTGGGTGGTGGTTCTTCTATTGCTTTAACTAATAGAATGAGGCAGAAGTGACAGCGGGCTGATTCTGAGCCTGGACCTCACTTCCACTTGAATTTTTGCACATCTTCCCCTCACCATATAAAGGACCTGCCCAGGAGAGCCCACTGGTCCCAGAAGATGATGAAAGATATAAGGAGCAACTAGTTCAGCTGACCCCCATCTGACCCACAGACATATGAAAAATCATACTTTACTGTTTTAAATGACTACGATTTGAAGTCATTTGTTACACAGCATTAGCTAACTGATACTATGAATTTTACTTCTTTCTCTAAATCATCAGTCCCCTCATCTGCTGGGTCGAGCACCCCAAAACTTTTTCCAGTTGTACCTCAGATACAGATGGTTGAATTCATAGCATGTCATCACTGGCCTAAGCAAGACTCTTCTCTTGTTTAATTTATTCCTTTTTATCCCCCTCTCCCTCCCCCTGTAGGCAATCATTCTGTGTCTAATGCACATTTAGGGTAATTAATGTCAGCTGCAGTAACAAACAAATCTCAATTCTTAATAACTTAAAATAAATTTAAAGATTTATTTATCACTTACTTAAAGCCAGATACAGGTCCAGCAGCCCTCCTCTACCATGCAGCTACACCATCAGGAACAAGTGGCCTTTACCATCTCAGTGGATGAGACAAGAGAGGTGGAGGAGGCACATCAGCTGTTAACGGCCTCACTCCAGAAGTACCATGTCACTTCCACTGGGCAAAACTAGTCAGGTGGCACCACATGTTCTGGCTAATGTAAATGTAGGAGGCTGTGGATTTCGTGGACATTTGGTGACCTCTATTTCTGCCACACTTGGGTTCATATAAGATATATATTATTATATGCATACATTATCAATTTATATAATGATGGTATGTAACAGATCTCACTATGTTTCTTCCATTTTCACAAAGTACCATGTTTTTAAGATCTATCCCACAGTCACCTCTGGTCCATTGCCTCCATATCAAATATCCATCACCCTTCCTCTTACCAATTAACAACCATCCCCAAAACTCAGTGGCTAAAAATAGCAGCAGTCATCTATTTAGCTCATGAATATGCAGACTTGGCAGGTCCCAGCAGAGAAGGCTCTGCTCCCTGAGGCATCACATGGGACGGCTTAAAGGCTGGAGGCTGGAAGTGCCCGAAGCCTTTATCACTCTGGAGTCTGGCAGCTGGTGTGGCTGTTGGCTGGGAGACCATCATGAGGCCTCTGCATGGAGCTGCTTGGCTTCCCCGCAGCCAGGAGGCTGGGTCCCAAGAAGGAACAGCTCATGTGAACAGCACATGTGACCTCGGAATCATGCCAGTCACCTCTGCAGCAGTTCTCCTCTGTGGAAGTGGGTCACCAAGTCTGATCCATATTCGCGGGGAGGGAAATAGGACTCCAGCTTTTAATAGGAGGCGCGTCAAACAAATTGTGAACATGTTTTAAAACCATCATGAGCATATTTATCCATTTTACCATCCACTCCTCCAGAAATGGGCACCCACATGGCCTCCCGCTGGCTGCACTGCCATGCACCTTCTATTGTCTGTCCCAAAATTTAAACTCCACTCAGGGAAGCAGATGTGGCTCAAGCGACTGAGCTCCCCCCTGCCACATGGGAGGAGCCAGGTTCGGTTCCCGGTGCATCCTAGAGAAGACGAACAATACAGCAGGCTGGCGTGGCAAGCTGGCACAACAAGATGACACAACAAGGAGACATAAAGAGGAAACACAATGAGAAACACAACAAAGCAGAAAGTGGAGGTGACTCGGGTGATTGGGCTCCTCTCTCCCACCTGGGGCGGGGGGGGGTCCCAGGTTTGTTTCCTGGTGCCTCCTAAAAAGAAGACAAGCAGATGCAGACACAGAGAGCACAAGGCAAATGGACGCAGAGAATGGACGGCGGGCACAAGCAGTGAGGGGGATTGTACTAGTCAGCCAAAGGGGTACTAATGCAAAATACCAGAAATCTGTTGGTTTTTATAAAGGGTATTTATATGGGGTAGAAGCTTACAGTTACCAGGCCATAAAGCATAAGTCACTTCCCTCACCAAACTCTGTTGCCGCATGTTGGAGCAAGATGGCTGCCGATGTCTGCGAGGGTTCAGGCTTCCTGGGTTCCTCTCTTCCCGGGGCTCGTTTCTCTCTGGGCTCAGCTGCTCTGCTTTCTCCACAAGGCCAGCTGTAGACTATCAGGTGAATGGCTCCGTCTCTCTCCCCTGGCAGTCTCTACTCCTCTGTGTTCTTCTCCTGTGTGTTTACTTCCTGGGCTCCAATATCAAAACTCCAACCTCCCTTCTCTGTGGCGCAGCTTCTCTGTGAGTCCCTGCCTACCCAGGGGGTGGGGACTCAACATCCTGCCGCCGTGGCCCGATCAAAGCCTTCATCATTATTTAATCAAGTAAAAGTGAAACCTCTGAATCCAATATAATCGAATATGCCCAGAGGAAAAGACCAGTTCACAAACAAATTCATCAAGAATATCAAACTGCTACAGGAGGGAATAAATAAATGAAATAAATCTTTGAAAAAATAAAATAAATTCCATTCACACAAGGGCTTTAGTAAAGGATATAGAACATTCTGGAAATTCCACACAGATGGAGGGGAGTACCCTCACACCGCAAACAGTGCAGTCGAAATACCTCCACCTGACAAATCCCTGCTAGGCCTCTTTCCACCGTGGAGCTGCTGGGTCTCCCCCATCTCATTCCTCACCCCCAGCTCTCTGCCCCCTCATTCCCACATGTCTCTTCCTGCACATTGGATTTCACTATCCCCTTCCCATCACCAGAATTTGTCCCCCCAGTTTTTTATAATGCTAAAATGCGTTAAAGCACTTTCTTTAATTCTGTTCAAGTGAGAAATGTCTTATGGTTTTTTAAATTGTTAATGGCTCTAGGATGATTCATAACAATAGAACCAAAACTGAGGATGCAAAACTGAAATAAGATATTTAATTGGTCTCTTGGTGAATCCATTAAGTATATAATATAGTTCCATCTGTTATTTTTTCCAATTTTATTGGAGTATAATTGCTGTGCTATAAGGAGCACATCATTAAAATTAATCTGTGAAGCCATCACCACAATCAATTTAATGGACATTTCCATAAACCACACAACTTTCCTCATGTCCCTTTATAAGCTATCCCTACCTCTACCTTCTTTCCCAGGAAACCACTAATCTGCTTTCTGTCACTATAGATTAGTTTGAATTTTCTGAAATTGCATACAGGTGGAATCACACAGTATGAGGTTTGGATTTTGGGTTATTTTTGTTATTTTGTTTTGTTTTGTTTGGCCTGTTTCTTTGATTCAGCATAATGTTCTTGAGATTCATCTATGTTCTTGCATGTATTCAGAGTTCAGCCCTTTTTCTTCCTAAATTGCATTCCATTGTACAGAGTGGGAGGCTGACTAATGCCCTCCCCCCAAAGATTCCCTTGCCCTGATCCCTGGAACCTGTGAACACACATTCCCTTACATGGCAAAAGGGACTTTGCAGATGGGATTAAATTACGGACCTTGAGATGGGGAGCTCATCCTGGATAATCAAGGTTCTTTTTTTTATTATTATTCCCCGCCCCCTTGTTGTTTTTGCACTCGCTGTCTGCTCTCTGTGTCCATTCGCCGTGTGCCCTCTGTATCTGCTCGTCTTCTCTTCAGGAGGCGATCCTGGGACCTCCAGTATGGGAGAGAGGCACTCAATTGCTTGAGCCACTTCAGCTCCCTGCTGTCTTGTGTCTCTCATTGTCTCTCCTCTTTGTCTCTTTTTATTGCACCAGCTCTCCGCGCAGGCCAGCTTACCTTCACCAGGAGGCCCCAGGAATCAAACCCAGGACCTTCCATATGGTAGACAGGAGCCCAATCGCTTGAGCCACATCCGCTTCCCACAAAGGTTCTTATAAGAGGGAGGCAGGAGGGTCAAAGACACAGAAAGAGAAGAGCAAGGATAGAAGCAGAGGTCAGAGAGGAGAGAGGCTGTGAATCAGCTGGACTTTGAAGAGGAGGAAGGGGCCACAAGCCCAGGCATGCGGGCGGCCTCTGGAAGCTGAAAAAGGCCAGGGAACAGATTCTCCCTTAGAGGCCCCAGGAGGAACGTGGACCTGCCACTCCTCAGTTGCAGCCCAGTGACTGATTTGGGACTTCTGACCTCTAGAACTGTAAGAGAATAAATATGTGTTGTTTTAAGTACTAAACGTTTGTGATAATTTGTTACAGTAGCAATAGGAAATTAATACACCATTTGATTATTGATTCACCTCTTAACTGAAAGAAGGCACAAGGAAATGTTTTATATCTTTATCTGAGTGGTGGTTATACTGTATATACATGTGCAAAAAAATCACCAAGTGGAACACTTAAGACTTGTGCACTTTACTGTGTCATACCTCAATTAAAAGGAAAAAAAAGGAGTGTAGGAGTGAACTGAGAGACGTGGTGCATTAGTCAGGGTTCTCCAGGAAAACAAAACCAAGAGGAGATATAATGTAAATATTATCATGTGTATTATAGGAATTGGCTCATGCAACTATGGGGGTGGGCAAGTCCAAATTCCAGAAGGCAGGCTGCAGGCTGGGAACTCCAACGAAGACTTTCAATGAATTTCCTGGGAGAAGCTGGCTGGCGGAAGTGCAGAAGGAAATTCTTCCTTCTTTCTACTGAAACCATCAGTTCTTCCTTTAAGGCCTTCAACTGATTGATGAGACTTCTCTCATTGCTTCGGACAGTCTCCTGGGTTGATTTTAGTTGTGATCAGCCATAGATGCAATCAACTTACTGATGATTTAAGTCCACAAAAATATCCTCAAAATAACAATCAGACCAGTGCTTGCTTGATCAAACAACTGAACACCGTCCCCTAGCTTATCACGCATGAACTTGACCACCATAGGCGGTTTTATAAGAAGTGAGAGAAGAGTTTCAAGCAAAAGAACATGGTTGATATTGTCAAACATTACTGAGCGTTCCAGTAAGATGTGGACAGAAAAGTAGACAAGGAAGGGGGGGCGGTCAGTGAAGAGTGAAAAAAGAGAAACAGCTCTCAGCTGACCGCTCCCAGGACAATCTAGAGGAGCTCTCTTTCAGGCTGTCTTCCAGACCTCCAGGTCTACTGGACTTTCTCTTTTCTTAGAGTGCTCCAAGCCTCTCTTAGCTACTTGCTTTGTTTCTCTTAAGTTCCCTGTTGTGCAATAAAGGGTTGACCCAGAAGACCTGGTTTGCCTAAACCCTGCACATTCCAAAGAAAAGACTGGCCTTTGACCACCTCCTGGAGGGTCACCTCTATGCCCTTGGAATGTCCTGCCTGTTAAGAGTGTCTTTGTGTACCTGAGCCTTGGGCCACGCCAGAGAATCTGTGCTAACAATGTGATTTATGGTGAACGCCTGTTTTTGTTTGCCTGGGGCTCTGGGCCACTCTGTATAGGTTTGACCTCTGGGTGAGAGGGGACATAGAGACTGGAGTTTGAGTAGCTAAGATGAGTCACATGGGTGCTTCGTGCCTATGTGCCCCACTCCCAATAAAAACCCTGAACACCAAGGCTCAGGTGAGCTCCCCTGGTTGGCAATACTTCACACATGGTGCCACACACCGTTGCTGGGAGAATTCAGCACTGTCCGCACAACTTCCCTGGGGGAGGACAACTGGAAGCTCATGCCTGGTCTCTCCTGGACTCCGCCATATGCGCCTTTTTCCTTTGCTGGTTTTAATGTGCATCCTTTTGCTGTAACAACATCCTTTTGCTGAGTCCTGTGAGTCCTTCTAGTGAATCGTTGAACCTGATGGTGGCCTTGGGTGTTTCCCACCTCATCTCCATTTGGCCTCCGTCTCCATTGCCCAGGCCCATATCCTCATCTTCCTCTAAGCCTGATGGTCATTCCAGGTCTCATCTTTCCTGTCTCTCCTTCTTCTCTACCTCCTTATTGCTCCTCTTTCCCCCCATTTCTCAGTTCAACTTTATTGTTCCGTGTTTTCCATTCCTCGATTTGCCTTTCTCCATACCTAATCACATACTTGTTTCCATTCCTCAGAATTCCTGTCCCCTCTCTGCTTCGTTCTCCTCCTTACGGCGCCTCAGATTTCGTCTCCTTCACTCCACCTCTCCCCTCTTGGTCTCTCCCCATCAATCACCCTAGCCTTCTTCCCCTATTTGTGACTTCTCTCTCCATCCACATTTTCCCACTCTGTATCACTGACTCTCGGTTTATTTGCCTCTCGCTCAGTTTTTCTCCCCATCTCTGTGCCCCTCCTCTCAGTCTCTTGGAGACTCTCCATTTTCCTGTGTCCCTCGCTCTTTCAGTATCCCTAAGACCCTCCTAGGGTAACTAAGTACCTTCCAGTCTCATGCTCTCAGTCTGCCCATCTTCCCTTTTCCCTTCTACCCTCTTTCTATGTGCATGTTTGCTTCCCCTCCTTCACGTCATCTCTTTCTCATTCCCTTCCTCAGTTTATTAATCCATCAGACTCTCATTTTCCTTCTAATATTTGGTTCTCTCCATTTCTCTCCTCCTCAGGCCTCCACCTCTTCTCTTCTCCAACTCTCTGTTCTTCAACTGCTCCATATTTCAACCTTCTCCTGATTGATATCTCAAGGGTTCTATCTCTCCTAGGACCACTGTCCCAAAGTTTCTCTGCCTTCTTCAATCTTTCCATCTCTTGTCTTTTCACAGCTCCATTTCTCGTTCATGTTTGGCTCGGGCACTCCCCATTTCATGAGGTGCCACAGCCCCTCAATCTCTCAAGGTTGACTCTGATTCCATCTCTCTCCACCTCTCTCCCCACCTCAGCCTCCCCCAACACCAGTCTTCTCTCTATTGCACTCCTCCCGCAGCATCTCTCTCTGTGCTCACTGCCTGACAATTTGCCTTAAGACCTGCCAAAATTAGAGCTGTCTCTTCACTCTTGACAAAGTCACAGTGTGATTATTTTACCACAGTGAAGTGGAAATTTCAGAACATCAAGAAACAAAGAGTAGATAAGAAAGGCTTTCCCCTTATTCCCTATCAAATGCAATGCCGGGTACTTCCCAGGCATTTACCCGCACAGCTCCTGTCCTCTGACAGAAAGTGATTTCTTCACGTGTCCACAGCCTTGTGCCCAGGCGTCCTGACAGAGGACAGACAACAGGTTTCTCACACCGTCTGGGTTTCCAGGCTACTGTGACAAACACCAAACAACGCGTTGGCTTAAGAAATGGGAATTTATTGGTTTGCAATTTCGGGGGCTAGAAGGCTTGCTTCCTCCCGGGGTCGGAAGCATTCTGGGGCTCCTTGGGGTGCACCTGTGTCATGCCGCACGGCCGTGTCCTCTCCTTTCTCGCTTCTGTGACTTCCCGGTGCTCTTTACAAAGCCTCCGTCATTAAGGCCTGCCCTGCTTGGCTGGCCACACCTTAACTAAAATTAGCATCTTCCAGACACCCTATTTACCGTGAATCCACACCACAAGGGCGCAGATTAAGATTGAGAACGTGTGGTTTTGGGGGCGCATAATTCATCCTACCACAGAGGGTGAGGACCTGGCAGGGGTCAGAGGACACTGAAATTGGGAGCCTGCTGAGAAGCAAAATAGACAGTGGAACGGGCACACTTTGGGGTCAGACTGCCTGAGTTTGCGCCTCACACACTCATACACTGAATGCTCTGCAAATCATTGTCTAACTTCTCTGAGGCACAATTTCTTTGTAGATTCAGAATATAGTGCCTTTTTCCCTCAACCCTAATGCCTGCCCACACTTTGGGTCCCAGGCCTTCCCATTGCCCTTCGGCACCAGCGCTCCCACCCTCCTCCCCCTTCACGGTGGCTAGGCTGGCACGTGACTGCTGGTGGCAGCTTAGATGGCTCTTCAGAGATCCTGGCCCCATCCACCTCACTTCCATAAAAGGATTGCACGTCCCCACCATTTTATGCTGGACAAGGCCATGGGACTTACTTGACCAATAGGAGGACAGCGCACAGAACACAAACAGAGGCGTGAAATGAACTTGTGCCACTGGGCACAAACCTCTGCCATCACCAGGCAGTGGATGTTCCCGGTCCAGCCTACTGGTCTCAAGCATCTGCCAAGCCCAGTCAAGACCAAGCAGACCCAAGGGAACCCTGCCAAGATCAGCAGAGCCACATGGCCATGCCCAGCCTCCATCAGCTGACCCCAGACGACCTGCAGACATAGCAGGGAATTTGGCCAATTTCAAGAGAGCCACCCAGCCGCAGCCAGCTGACCCTCTGTCAATGCCAGATGCACGTGCTACAAAGGTTCACGTGTACAGGCCACTGAGGGTTTCTGGCTGTTTGTTGCCCAAAAATATTGAACTGATACATTACCAGTGGTGGGTAGCTGCACTGTGGCAGAATGACCAGCAGGTTATTTTATACCTGACCATGGAACACATAGCAATATAGTGCTGGCAAAACCATAAGCAAACCTACAGAGTTGAGTGGGAGAGAGTGTAAACTACAATGTAAACTATAATCCATGCTTAGTGGCAATGCTCCAAAATGTATTTATCAATTGCAATGAAAGTACCACACTAATGAAAGATGTTGCCAATGTGGGAAAATGTAGGAGGTGTGGGAAGTGGGGCATATGGAAATCCCCTATATATTCTATGTAAAATTTATGTAAATTTTTTTTTTTTTTAGATTTATTTATTTACTTTATCCATTTTAAACCCACCCTTCCCCATTTGCTGTTTTGTGTCCATTCGCTGGGCAATTCTCTGTGTCTGTTTCCTGCCATCTCTTCTCATCCTCCTCCAGTCTTCACCAGGATTCGATCCTGGAGACTTCCAGTGTAGGAGAGAGGTGTTCTGCCACCTGCGCCACCTCAGTTCCTGGCTTCTGGAGCTTTCGGAGAATTTCATCTTGTCTCTCCCCTGCATCTCTCTCTTGTTGCATCACTATCTTGCTGCATGGCTCCCGGGGCCTGGCGGCTCACCGGCACACAGAGCCTGGCAGCCCATGTGCCTTCTATATATTTTTTTTTATTTTACCGGGAGGTCCCGGGGATCAAACCCAGGTCCCTCCATATGGCAGACGGACGCCCAACCAGTTGAGCCACATCTGCCCCCCATTTATGTAATCTAAGTATCTTTTTTATATATATATATATATATATATATATATATTTTTTTTTTTTTTTAATTAAGCAATTGTACCCAGAACCAGATGTTAAATCTAGGTGACCTGGCAGACTAAAGACAGTTTTGCAATCACCTAAGTTTCAGGGTGATGCAATTGAGGGGTTAACAGGCTTGAAAAGCCCCTGCCCAGGGCTTCCTGTGACTTGACAGGACTTTACCCAGAAGAGGCGAAAATCATCTCCTCCAACTACACTGGTGTCAACTACCTCACCTCACAAGTGACCCATGAGAATTAAAAGAGACCATCTTTGTCAGCAGCTTCCAGAGTATGATCCCCCAAGACCCTTTCAGGAAGTCTGCAAAGTCAAAACTGTTTTCCTAATAAGACTAAAACATTATTAATATAAAAGAATAAAAAGATAAAGAAAAAAAAAAAAAAACAAATAAAAATAAATAAATAAATAAATTTTAAAAAAACATTATTTACCTTTTTTTCACTCTTATTCTCTCATGAGTGCACGGTTGACTTTTCCAGAAGCTGCATGTGTGATGTTGCAAGAGATCAAAAGCAGAAGTAGCAATGAGAATCCAGCTGTCTTCTATGGAGCCAGACATTTTAAAAATATATCAAAAATGTAAAAGATACCACTCTTCGCCCTAATTTTTTTTTGTTGTTGTTTTTGAAAATAGTTATTTTTTCATTTAAAATGTTATTTCTGGGGAGCAGATGAGGCTCAAGTGGTTGAGCACACGCTTCCTGGTACCTCCTAAAAACAAAACTAACAAACGATACAAAATGAAAAAGCCAACTCTCATTGGGGAGTAGATGTAGCTCAGTGGTTGAGGGTCGGCTTCCCATGTACAAGGTCCTGGGCTCAATCCCAAGAACCTCCTAAAAAAATGTTATTTATGTTATCATGCCATGGGTTTATTAGGGTTATTTTTTAATGAGTGAGTAATTTTTAATGTGTTTTAATTTCTAATATAGAAATATTGATAGAGCCCACATAAAAAGTCTTTAGGATCCTCAATAACTTTTTTTTTTATTCTCAATAACTTTTAAGAGGGCGAAGGGTCCTGAGACCAACAAGTTTGAGGACCGCTGCTCTATGTACAGCTGAGGGGAGCCTGAAGGCAGCTCTCTATAAGGGTCTACAAACTCCCAGGAGTTAAATAACAAAATGTAAAGTTTCTTCTGGCTGAAATGGACAGGCGCCCTCCCGTGGAAATAAAAGGTATTGCTTGCCAGCACAACATTTCTCGGCTGAGTAATTTTGTAGTTGAGTCTGCTGAAATTCTAAAACTCAGGGAGAGACAGTTGCCTGAAATGAGAACTTTATTTCAGGATATAAACTTTATTTATTTATTTTATTTTATTTATTTATTTTTTTTTTTAAAGATTTTATTTATTTATTCATTTATCGCCCCCTTGCTGCTTGTGCTCGCTGGGTCAGCTAACCACGCCGTGCAGGCGGGCTTGCCTTCACCAGGAGGCCCCGGGAACCGAACCCGGGGACTGAACCCGGGGCCTCCCATATGGTAAACGGGAGCCCTACTGATTGAGCCACAGCCGCTTCCCGCGGATATAAACTTTAAACACTGCATCATACCTCCCTTCTCTTATGCATAGACACACAGACACAAACACACTTGCAAACCTCACACACACTGTATTAGTCAGCCAAAGGGGTGCTGATGCAAAATACCAGAAATCTGTTGACTTTTATACAGGGTATTTATTTGGGTAGAAGCTTACAGTTACCAGGCCATAAAGCATAAGTTACTTCCCTCACCAAAGTCTGTTGCCATGTGTTGAAGCAAGATGGCTGCCGATGTCTGCAAGGGTTTGGGCTTCCTGGGTTCCTCTCTTCCCCGGGGCTTATTTCTCTCTGGGCTCAACTGCCCTGCTCTCTCCACAAGGCCAGCTGTAGACTGTCAGGTGAATGGCTCCTCTCTCTTTCCAGGGCCTCTGCCGTGTCTAAAGGAGACTCTCTCCTTCCTCATCTATCTGCTTCTCTGTGTGTTTACTTCCCAGGCTCCAGCATCAAAACTCCAACTCTCTTCTCTGCGTGTAGTTTTCTCTGAGTCCCCGCCCAGCAAGGGGGCAGGGACGCAAAGTGCTACTGGTGTGGCACAGTCAAAGCCCTAATCATAATTTAATCACACCCAGACGAACAGGCCAGTTTACAAATATAATCCAATATCTATTTTTGGAATTCATAAACAATATCAAACTGCCACACACACCCACACAGACCTTAATACTCTCTCACACACACACACCCCCTCACAAATCCTCGCACCCAGGCACACACACATATATGCACAATCATACACTCAGACACGCAAACACACACTGGCACACGCATACAAACATTCACACACACAGAACACATACAAAGAGACACACAGGCACTCCTACAATCACAAACACATTTTCACATACGCAGACACACAACACTAAAAACAGCAGATCATTAACAAACGGGTCTTGATAAGTGAACGCCATTCTCTATTTTTATTTAATTGTGATGGAAAATTAGTTTTTCCCCAAAGCCATTAAGTAAATGTTGAACAAATAATTAAAATGAATCTAGGTGTGGAAGGGTGCCAAATTACAGGTCCACAGTCCCTTGGCTGAAGCCCTTGGGAACAGATGCGTTACAGAATCCAGAACTGTTTTGATTTTAGAAAGGAAATTCTGAGTCAATGTCATGTATTATGTTACATCCCAGGGGTCTGAGGCAACCTCACCCCCATCAGACATGTTCATATTTTTGCAGCAAATTGTGTGAACATTCACACCTACGGAAACAAAGGGTAAAAAGAGCTCACGTGAGTTGTTTTACCACCGGAAGAGACTGGGCCAATTACTCCACCCCCACCCCACTTTTTTTTCGGTTTTCAGAGATTTCTGGAATTCGGAATTGCGGGTAAGGGATGCACAATTCTATCAGCAGGCTCCGCACAAGATCATCCACAAATACTCCCGGTGAGACTTGAAAGCTTCCATTCCAGGTGCGGAGGGGAGTTCAGGGTGCCGGAAGCCGACGAGCCCTGCGCGCCCCCTCCTGGCAGCGCCGGCCCTTGCAGTCGGCTGCAGAGTGGGACGCCTATTGGGTAAGGCCAGACCCAGAGCTGGGTCCTGATTGGACTAAACCTTCCAAATGCTCCCGCCTTCACGTGCCAGTGAGTGGCTCAGGAGCTCAGGCCTTAGCCAACCGGCACTTGCCAGTCCCCTGGCTCCGGCCTCGGCCCGGGGTTCTCATGTGACCACCGCTGGCCCAATCAGGTTGAAGGAGAGCCTGAGGCTCGCTGGTGGCGGCAGGTGCCCCTTTCTCCAGGGATGCGAACGAGGAACCGGTGGCTCTTGGGGTGGGTGGGCGCCCGGCCTTCACTTTAGGGGGCCCTGTTCCCAGAAAGCACTGGAAGCAGCTTAGGCCACTGTGACGGCCGTGGGGGAGCGTCCGGGTGTGCCGAGGCCAGGCTTCCCGCGCCTTCCTCCCAGCCTGCGACCCAGCGCGGCCGGACGCAGGGTCCCCATGGCAGCTCTCGCCAGGGACTCTCCATCCACCTAAGACCGTCTCAGGAGTTGCTGCTGCCTGAGACTCGTCCTGGCTCCTTCCCTCTCTCCCTTCCCATCTTTCACACCTGCATCCCGATCTGAAAGTGCGCCTTCCCCCTTTATCCTTCACGCACAATTTCCCCAACAAAGTTCCTGCAGGTCTAATCCCGTCTTGATGTCTGCTTTTCAAAAGAAGACCTGAAGTGACAGTCTCCAGTGACGCCAGATAGAAGTTCAAAGCATAGATTCTGGGATCCAACTGCCCGATCCTCAAATCTTGGTCCTACCACTAACTAGCTGTGTGCCACCCAGCAAGTTACTCCACCTCCCTGAGCCTCAGTTTCCAAATCCATAGAAGAGGGATAACAACAGTACTTGCCTCATAGTCTTATCATGAGGGTTGAATAGGTCCAAAAGTGCTTGGAATAGGGCCTGGCCGTGACATCACCCAGAAGTCTGCCCATCTTCTGGAATTCTAGTTTTGTGAGCCAATAAAGTTTCTTGTTGTCTAGGCCAGGTAGAGTTGGGGGTTTCTGTTACTCATAACCAAGCACTTCCTGACTAATGGGATACCTTGGCCCATTCCTAAGTTAAACTGCCTGACTCACAGAAACAAGTCACAAAATATGATTAGGGAGCCTCCTCCAGGAAGCCCTCCCTGTCCCATGATGCTGGCTTCCCCCAGTTCCCTGGGCTCCTGCATCCCAGGCCTGCTTGTCACTGTGTAGGAATGGGTCTGAATCCATCAGTGGACTGTGAAACCCATGAAGGCAGGGCTGGGGCTCTGGTGGTTGCCACTGTGTCCCCAATCACTGCCCAGCACAGGGTGATGCCCACAGTGGCCCAGGGGGAGCACCTCCTTTTGCAGGCTCAGCCCTGTGCAAAGGACTTGGCACAGGTCTTTTTTTTAAGATTTATTTTATTTATTTATCACACACACACACACACACACACACACCGTTGCTGTTTGCACTCGCTGTCTGCTCTGTCCATTCGTTATGTGCTCTGTGTGTTACTCCTCTTCTCTTTAGGAGGCGCTGGGAACCGAATCTGGGACCTCTCATGTGAGAGAGAGGAACTCAATCACTTGAGCCTCCTCCACTCCCTGCTTTGTTGTGTCTCTCATCGTGTTTCCTCTGTGTCTTGTTGTGTCATCTTTTTGCATCAGCTCTGCACACCAGCCGGTCACGCCAGCTCGCCTTCTTGTTCATCTTCTCTAGGAGGCACCAGGAACTCCCATGAGGTAGGCAGGAGCGCAATCACTTGAGCCACATCTGCTTCCCTCGTCTTCTTTTTAGGAGACACCAGGAACCAAACCCGGGATCTCCAATGTGGGAGGGAGGTACCTAATTGCTTGAGCCGCCTCTGCTCCCTGCTTGTTGTGTCTCTCATTGTCTTTCCTCTTTGTTGCATCAGCTCGCCGCGCCAGCCCATCGCATCAGCTTGCTGTATTGCTCATCTTCTTTAGGAGGCACTGGGAACCAGACCTGGGACCTCCCATGTGGTAGGTGGGCACACAATTGCTTGAGCCACATCCGCTTCCCTTGGCACAGGTCTTGCTTTGAATCTTCAGGACCCCTCTGTGCTGTTAGGACTGTTTTCCCCTTTTATGAATATGGAGACTGATGGAGATGGGCGATTCCAGGAGAGTTTTTGGAGCCCTTTTGAGATCCTGAAACCCAGGAACAGCAGCAATCAATCTCTCTGAGGTTCCCCCAGACTGTTAAAGGTGGTAACCTCAGAGATGTGGGGTGCCAACGGTGGGCAGACAGGGAAGTGTCACTTTTTAATGAAATTAGAATTGTTTGAGGGGGACAGAGAGGGAGAGACAGAAAGAGACATGCGGGAGAGAACATGGCAAGTGGGGAGGAAGAGAAAGCATTGAAGACCTTCACGCTGCTCTACCCGCCCCAGTCTCCGGCCTCCTCGAGAGGTGCCACCACCTACCCAGGGCCTCAGGCCTCACCTTGGTGTCAGCCTTGACCCTCTCTTTCTGTCACCCCACAGCCAATCTGGTTGGTTTTACCTTCAAAATATATACAGATTTTGTGTGGCGGTTCTTCAATAAGTTAAACATAGAACTACCGTATGACCCAGCAATTCTACTCCTGGGAGAACTGAAAATAAGGACTCAAACATATTCACAAGCACCAAAAGATGGAAACGACCCAAGTGTCCGTCAACTGATGAATGGATAAACAAGATGTGGTACATCCTTAAAATGGAATATTATTCAGCCACAAAAAGAAACGAAGTTCTGATCCGTGCTGCCACGTGGATGAACCTTGAAAACATGATGCTGCTGGGAAGCGGCTGTGGCTCAATCAGTAGGGCTCCCGTTTGCCATATGGGAGGCCCCAGGTTCGGTTCCCGGGGCCTCCTGGTGAAGGCGAGCCCACCCGCACGGCGTGGTTAGCTGACCCAGCAAGCACAAGCAGCAAGGGGGGGATAAATGAATAAATAAATAAAATCTTAAAAAAATAATAAAATAATAAAATAAAAAAAAATAAAAATAAAAAAAAAAACATGATGCTGAGTAAAAGCAGCCAGACACAAAGGGTTACATATTGTAGGATTCCATTTCCAGAACAGGCAAATCCAGAGACGAACATTAGTGGATGCCAGGGGCTGGGGGGAGGGGGAATGGGGAGTGGCTGCTTAATGGGTTTCCTTTTAGGGTGATAAAAATGTTCTAGAACGAGACAGCAGTGATGGTTGCACAGCATTATGAGTATGCTTAATACCACTGAAATCGGGAAACGGATGTGGCTCAAGAGGTTCAGTGTCCGTCTACCATATGGAGAGACCGGGGTTCAATCCCCGGTACCTCCCGGTAAAAAAAAAAAAAAATACCACTGAAATGTACACTTTAAAATGGTAAATTTTTAGTTATATGTATTTTACCACAATTACAAAATAGATGAAAGGTACACAAGTAGGCAGGTAGATAGGTAGGTAGATAGATGGATATCTAGACTGATTGATTGGCGGACTGATTGGCCAATTTGGACCACTTCTCCCTCCTCCCTTGCTACATCCTGGTCCAGCCACCAGCATCCCTCACCTGGGTCATGGCAGAGGCTCCTCGCTGGGCTCCAGCCCTCTACCCTGGCCCCTACAGTCCACTCTCAAGGTAGCAGCCAGAGGGTTCTGATAACACCTAAGTCAGCTCACGTCACTCCTCTGCTCTGAAGCCTCCCCTGGCTCCTACCTCACTTATGGTCAAAGTCAAAGTCCTGGGAAGCGGATGTGGCTCAAGCGATTAGGCTCCCGTCTACCATATGGGGGGTCCTGGGTTTGTTTCCCAGGGCCTCCTGGTGAAGGTGAGCTGGCCTGTGCAGAGAGCTGGCACAACAAAAAAGTGACAAAGAGAGACACAACAAATCAGGGAGCTTATTAAGTGTCTCTCTCCCACATCGGAGGTCCCAGGATCGGTTCCCGGTGCCTCCTAAAGAGAAGACGAGAAGTGAAGACAAGCAGACACAGAGAGCACACAGCAAATGGACACAGAGAGCAGACAGCGAGCACAAAAACAATAAGGGGGGGGGTGATAAATAAAATCTTTTAAAATAAAAAAGTCAAAGTCCTCCCTATGGTCCACGTTTGGCCCTGTTCTCTCTCTCATCTCACCTCCTCCTCCTCTCCCCCTCACTCCTGCTCCAGCCACATGGACATCCTCTAGCCTCAGAGCCTGTGCACTTGCCTTTCCTGCTGCCACCAGGTATCTGGATGGCCTCAGCCCACCCCACCCCCTGCCACCTCTTCCCAGCTTCTATCCAAATGTCATGTCCATGTCCACTCTATAAAAACAGTAACCAGCTCCTCCCTCACTGCTATCCCTTTTCCTGCTTGCTTTTTCTCCTTTGTGCTCATTACTACCTCACATAGCATATAATTAGTTTATTAATCATGTGTCTCATATGTTTTCTCACTAATATGTCAGCTCCATGGAAGAGAGGAATTTTTGCCTGTTTTGTTCACTGTTGTATCTCCAGTGCTTAAAATAGGCCTGGCACACAAGACTTGCTCAATAAATATTTGTGAAATGAAAGTTTGAGAGATAGAAACCAAAAGAGAGACCTAGAGAAACAGAAGAGAAGGGAAGAGAGACTAAGGAAGGGGAGGAAATCAGGTGGGAGGCGGGGAGAGAGAGACGGAGACTAGGAGAGAGATGGGAAAGGCCCCTGGGGCAGGAAATGGGGGGCCAGGGCGAGCAGGTGTTGGGGCTGCTAGGGGGAAAGCAGTGGGAAGGAGAAAAAATGGAGGGAGAGCAATAGAGACAAGCCGAGAGTGAGTCTGAGAGATACAGAGTGAGGAACAGAGACAGAGACATGGGGTGGAGACACAGAGGCACATGCAGACTGACAGAGAGAGACTGAAAGAGAAGAGAACGGGGGGCAGGGGGAGCAGAGAGCAGAGAGGAAGAGAGAAGAGGAAGACAAGGAGAGGGACAGAGAAATCCGGAGAAATGGGGCTGGGAGAAGAGAGCTGGAAACTAGAAAGAGGCGGGGCAGTAAGGAGAGCGATGGAGAGGCCCCTCCAACTCACCCTTTTGGTGTTCAGGGCTCTGGGCTGACTCGCTAATCTCTTGGGATCCAAGCTGCAGTTTTCAAAGCCCTGAGTGGGTGGAAGTGGATGGAGAGAGAGAACATGTGACACTGTTCCAAGGGCTTTAGATCATGAGCTTATTTATTCCTCAGAGCAAATTAGAAGTATTTTTATCGTCTTCATTTTACAGGTCCAGAGAGGTGGCGTAATCTGCCCAAAATCACACAGCTAGTGAGAGGAAGAGCTGGGACTTGAACCTGGGCAATCTGTTCCCAAAATCACTGCCAATAAGCAGAGTAACTGACATTCCCAACCCAGACCATATCCACAGATGTCCCATTCTGAGAGAGGAGGCTCAGCCTCACTCTCCTTGGAAAGTCTCCAGTTCAAGGGGGAGGCTGGACAGAAAACCAGCTTTTTGCATGCTGAGTGCCAAGTACTGCCCAGAGGCAGGCCTCGGGTGGGAAACGGACTCAACTACCTTCAGCAGGAGACACACCAGAGTTTTTCAGCCTTGGCTGACTAAAGTCCAGAGGACTTGCGTGACTCTTCAGAGGCAACACGGTGCTTCGAAAACCTTAGTGATTTTCAGGACAGCAGACAAGCCCATCACCGCTCCTTTCCACTCTCATCTCTCTGACCCCAGGAAGAAGGCAGGCATCTTTCCCTCCCAGCAGCATCCTGAGACCTGAGACCTGACGGTGACTTAGTGTCTGTTCTGGATAGAATCATTATAATAATGGCAATTCCCAGAAATCCTTCCAACCCTCTTTTGTCCCCAAACTAGGAACTGTGCTATAGTGGGAGAGCAGACCCTCTGCTTCTCTGCAGAAAGGCTTCTGCCCTTACCCCATGCACGCAGAAAACTGGGAAGTCCTTCACACTGTCTGACCTTCAACTGCCCTGGTGCAGAGAGAGACTTTTCCCCACCCCAACCCAAAAAATACATGGGGGCGACGAAAGATGATTAACCCCCTTCCCCCAACCCCTCCCCGGAGAAAAAGAAACCCAAAGAGCCCACCCAGAGCAGGAGAGACAAAGATCAGGCCGCAGGAAGGAATTCCCCTCACTAAATTAGGAGGCGGCACCTCGGAAGACAGCACGACACAATATGAAGCAGTTGGGGTCGGAGTTTATTGTGGATGGACAGTTAGACACGAAGATTCAAGGAAAAGAGAAAAGGAGGCCGGCTATGGGTTCCGTGCTCAGAATCCTACAGGAGAGTCGGGGTGCACAGGTCAGGATGAGGTCTGCCTGATGGCGGAGGAGCTGCGAGGGGCGAAGCCGGGGCCCGTCCCTCGCCCCCTTTCTTCATGACGACGACTCGGGGGGCGCTGAGCCATCCGTGGGAGGGAGCCCGGGCCCACCCGGGCCGGCGCCTCCGCGGCGAGGCGCCCGGGCTCTGGCAGGCCGGCGGCCCGGGGCAGGCAGGGTTACCCGGCTCCTCGCACCGCCGCAGCCTCCGGCGGGTCTCGGGGCGTCGGGCCGAGTCCGGGGTCGCTGTGGCGGCGGCGGCGGCTCCGCGGCAGCTCGCGCTGGGGCCGCGGCCCGCCGGGGGCTC
>JAKSZT010054134.1:3986695-4011695 GCA_026826555.1 Tolypeutes matacus
CTCCGGCCACGTCCCAGTGCTCTGCTCCCCCCTACCTCCCGACCCCCCTCCTGCCTCTCCTTGGACGCCCCCCCGCCTCGGCAGGGGACTCGACTCCAGCTCCGGCTCTGCCACCTTCCCGCCTGGGTCTCGCCCGCCCCTCCTCACCCCGCGGGTCCCGGCACCGCACCCCGGTCCCGCCCTCCGCCTGCGTCCCCAGCACGCCCCCGCGCTCTGAACCCGACCTAAACCCACTCGCGGCGTCCTAGCCCCGCCTCCCAGGGCCCCGCGGGCCCCGCCCTCGCCTCCCCGCCGCGCGCCGCCCTTTCCCGAGTCCCGCGGTCCAGCTCAGCCCCGGGGCTCCAGCGCCGGCCCACAGCCCCATCACGCCCCTTCCCCGCCCCTCCATCTCGCCCTCTCCCCCGAGCCGAGCGCTGCCGAGGAGAAAGCCCCTCCTGCCGCCCTCCCCCGAACCAGGGCGGGGCGCTCCAGTCCCCTCCCAGCAGCGTCTTCAGGAATTCGGGGAGGCCTGCAGGAAGGCGGAGGGAAGAGTCAGCGCAGTGCAGGGAGGCCCCTTCCTCCCTCCTCCCCCGCCTCGGGACAGCCCGCAAGCACGGCAGCCCGGCCGGCCCCGCCAGCTCCGGGGTGGCAAAGCACTGCGTTTAAGCGGGACGGCCAGTGGGCGCGGAGTTCGAGTCCTTCGGAAGAGCCACCGGCTATTTGCCAAGCCCCAGCTCTTAAGCCCCTGGGGGCGGGAGATTCGGCCCAAGGACTGGCACTGAGCGCCTCTCCCCCACGGCCCCCAAATTGGGGGCAGTAGTGGAGCGGGACCGCCCCCGTCCATCCAACTGTAGACACTTGCCCTGCCCCAACCCCCTGCGCGGTCCCTGGCTCCTCCCCCCCCTTACATTTAACCCTCTCCTGGCTGGAGTCGAGGCAGAAGCAGAGGACAGAGGAGTGAGGCTGCGGGAAGTGAGTGCGGAGAACCGAGGCCGTGGTCCCCTGGGCGCCGTCAGCGGGCGGCCCCCGGGGCCGGGGCGGCCGCCACCACCTTGCAGAAACGCACCCTCTGGAAGCTGGTGATCTCCGCCGTCTCCAGGCCGTCGGAGCCCGCCTCTGGGGAGAGAAGCAGCAGTCAGCAGAGGGGCTACAGTCTCCCCCACTCCCAGTCCCCTCCCCCCGGCCCGGGACACCTTCCCCGTCCCGGGAGCTCAGCGGTCTACGGGCCTCAGGGTCCTTGAGCCCTCCCAGTGGGCTCAAAGCAGTCCACACCCCCATAAGCAGTTTATGACCGAGGAGCCGGCAGTGGCGCCTGGAGACAGAGACCACCACCCTAAACTCTGCCCCGACCTCAGTTCACAGCCAGAACCAGGCCCGGGCAAGAGAGCCCTACAGGATCTGGCCCCCTAGCCCCCCACCCCCACCCCCACCCCCCGACAGTCTAACTACACCTGCTCAGGCTCTGCCCCTAAATCCTAGTTCCACTCCTCGGGGCTTCCCAACCTGCCGCCCAAAGGGTGGGGGTGAAGAGAAAGGACTGGCCCCCAATTTTGACCCACCTGCCTGCCCATGCTGGCTCCAATTGCGGAGCTCGCCCTTCACCCCTCCCCTCGAGCCCAGCCCTGCCCCTGACTTTGAGATTGCTTTCCAAGATCCCAGGTCAGCCTCCACCTCCTCACCAACTTGACCACCCACTTATTCCCATTCACTTGACCCTCACTTGGCCCAAAGGCTAGTCTTTCCCTTTGCCTTGGCCCCACCTCTATCAGAATCCCCCTTCAGCCTTGTCCTTAACACCCTAAACTGGCCTCCTGCTCCCACCCCCGGTCCAGCAGCTCCCCCACACTTACCACTGCCCCTCCCCCAAGTCCCTCCTCCCCTTGGCCTTGGGAGAACAGAAGGTCACCATCACCACCACCACCAGCTGCCACCACCTAACCAAGTCTACTCCCCCACCTGGAGCAGCCTCAGGCCCCTCCTCCTCTTCAGCTGTCCGGGTTCCGGGGAGGCTGGGCCCACTCTCCAGAGAGGCAAAGGCTGGCCGGTCACCTCCTGGGGAAGGGGGAGGCCGAGTCAAGCCCCCTCCCCTCCAAACACCCCTCCACCCGTAAAAAGAAAAGACCCTGGGGAAGTTAGAGGGATTCAAGGACACATTTGGGGGAATGTCATTTGAGGGTGTGAATTCTTTATTGAGGAGGGGGCTGGGAGTGGCCCCAGGCAGGATCTGGGGGTGCTGGGGAGGGGCATTCCAGAGGCAGGGATGGCCGGTACACAGAGGAAGCACGGGATGCCCGCCCCAGCTGCCAGGGCTGTGGGGCACGTGGGGTCCTGGGGCCCAGCCCCCCAGGGGCCCCCCTGCCCCCACACCCTTCGGGCACACACACAGGCTTCATGCATTCTCAAAAGGCCAGGCCTCACCCGGAGAGAGGGCGCCGGCCGGGTGGGCAGTCCGGGGAGAATTCAGCTCCATCTCTTCACCCCAGTCGGACACAGGCTGGTGGCCCCCAGGTGGCGAGAAGGGGCTGGAAGGCGTGGCTGGGGCTGGGGGCTCCTGGGGCATGGAAGGCGCTCTGTCGGCCTGTGCGCTGGGGGGGTTCCCAGTGGGGTCAGTCCCTGGGGGCTGAGGGTCTTGGGCAGGTTCTTCCTCCTCGTCCCCCTCCTCTTCCTCCTCAATCTCTTCCTCCTCGTCCTCGCTCACGTCTTCGCTCACATCCTCCCACTCCTCGTCCTCCCCCTCGTCCTCCTCCCCCTCGTCCTCAGGAGGCCGGTGGGCAGGAGCAGGGGCCTCAGGTGGCTGCAGGGAACACAAGGCAGGTCAGGGGAGGGCATTGCACCCCGGGCACCACCCTCCACACACCCTGCCCCGAAATGCCAGCCCAGCCTCACCTGTGGGTGTGTCTTCTCGGGGGGAGAGGGCTGGGAGGGCTCAGGCACTGGGGACACTGCCTCTGTCGTCTCCCAACGGTCATCGTGGTCACTGGAAGAGAAAGGCGTGAGACCCGGGCAGACGGAGCAAGGGGCCCACTACCTCCCGCTACGCCACAAGGTTCAACTTGAGGGGAGGATGGGGGGGGGTCAGGGGTCAGGAGGAGGACCCCGCAGAGCCTGGCCTGCTGGGCCAGGAGGCATGAGGAGGCAGTGGGTGTGCAGCCCCTGGTGGCAGGAAGGGAGACAGTGAAAGAGGCACAGATGAGCGTCAAGTGGAGCCCCAGACCCAAACCCCCAAAACCAAGCACCCAGGCAACAGATGTGAGAGATGAGAAGGCCAGAGCGGGCAGACAGACAGGCAGAGAGAAACAGACCCGGCCTCGGAGGCGCACTCGCATCGGAAGGAATGAGCCAGGCTGTGAGCACAACAGGGCAGGGCTCCCCACCTGTAGGTACGGGGGGCCACCTTGGCCTTCGGCTGGCTGCTCTTTCTCCTCCTGTGGCTGCTGACCTCAGCTTTGTGCTGGGACAGGAACTCCCCAAAAGTGGGGGGCTTGGGGGGCCGGGCCCAGGCCTGGTCATCTGCAAAAGAACCCAAGAGGAATCTGGGGGGTGGCCCAGGCTGCCTCCCCATCCACGCAGCCCAGCAGGCTGCCTCGCCCAGGCAAGAGGACCCCCACTCACCATAGCGGTGGGATGGTTCAAGGGCAGGGGTTCGGTCATCCTTGAACCTGGGGAGAGAGAAAGAGGATGAGCAGGCAGCTGGGGGAACAGAGGGAACAGGAGGGGTGGGGAGAGAGCTGGGGGGACAGCGTCAGAAATCAAGCATAGGAGAGGTCATCAACCAGAGGGGTCCCTGACTAGAAGGGAGATGGGATGGGAATCAATGGTGGAGAAGAGGCAAGTAAGACAACCTAGCGACAAATAGAGAAAGAAAAAGATTCAGAATTGACCCCGCCCCCCAAAAAAGTTTGAGGGGGTCACCAGGGACCCTTGCAAAGTCCATGATCTGGCTTCCAGCTTCCTGTCTGACCTCACTGCCTCTCGCTCTCCTCTACCTCTCCAGTGCCGTGGGTTCTGCTGCTGCACCTGTCTCCTGCATCAGGACCTTTGCACCTACTGTTCCTTCTGCATGAAGGATCTGACAGTGGCTTGCTCCCTCACCTCTCCCTCGCCTTAGAGGCCTTTCCTTACTGTCCCCCAAATCCAAAATAACCACCCCATCCCTCTCTATCTCCTCTGTTTCATTGTTCTTCACAATCTGACATTGTATCTACCCATCTTTCCCACCAGACTTTAAATTCCATGAGGGCAGAAACGTTTTGTTCACTGCTGTATCTCCATCACCTAGAACTGTCCGTGACACACAGGAGAGGATCCATCAACATTTGCTGATGAAATCAATACACACTTGCATTCCTTAGCCTTGTTGAAGATTGCTTTCAGGAAAACCAAAGAAAAACAATTACTTTTTCATTCTTAATCCTGATAACATCTCCCCAAAAGCACAGCTGTCTACAGCTTAGAATGATCAGCTTCAGTATCTGTGCAAGATATTTCTCACATTTGCACAAGCTTAGCTCACAATCCAAAAAGATGCACCTGACCAGCAGGCAACAGACAAAATCCCTTCTGTAGCCAGAGTCAAGAGTAAAGGTTATGGGTTCATGCAACATTCCAACACGTCAAGGGTGGGGGCAGACGGACACCTAAAGCTGCCGATCCAGAAGACCACTGTTCATCGGCTCTTTTGGAGCCTTCTCTAATCTGTGCTGAAGAAGTTGGTCCTCCTGGCAACGAGCCAATGATGCCTTTGCCTAGGTTTGACAGACTGGATGTTTTCTGGGGACAAAGTCAGACTTGAGAATAAAGCCACAAGGATAAGAATATGGTGGCAAGGCATGGAGGGAAGTTCAAGGACTCGGGTTGTGTAGGACAGGGTAGAAGGACAGACAGGGAATGCAAAGGTCTAATTACTGTGAGTCATTACATCCATGCCCTTGACTGCTTTGCAGCTGCATCCACTAGAACGGGCAGTTGGCTTCCCCACCCCAGCCGTGTCAGGTGCATATCACCTAACAGAATGAAGACGTATATCTACCTGCCCTCCTGCACCCCTGCCAAGGCCATGACACATGGAGCAAAACTGAGTTCAACCTGCAGCAGCAAGCCAAGCGAAGCTAGACCCACAGCTTCAAGTCCAACCTAGATCAGCCAAGCCCAGCTGACTCATGAACACGTGAGAAAGAAATGGAAATGCTCTTTTTATGCCATTGAGATTTGGTGGCTGTTACACAGCACTACCATGGTATCACTAACTGATACAAAGGGTAAGAAACCAGAGAAAGTCCAAGGAGTTGAAGATCAAGGTCAAGGAGCCAAATAGGGGGTAAGCAGGAGGAGACTCACATCCCATCAGTCTTCTCAGCATCCCACTCCCGCCGCCACTGGCCAGTGGGTTTTCGGTGTCTCTGCAGCCGCTCTTGGTCGATCTTCTCCCTCTCCTGCTTCCAGCGCAGGTACTCTGAACGCTCCCGGCCCGTCATGGAGAGCGTCATGTCACCAGCACCTCCCAGGCCTGCTCGGCGGCCCTGCCCCACCCCCAACCAACAGCAGTTAGGGCCCTGAGCCTCAACCCCACCCTCTCCCCACACCCTCTAAGCTCAGACAGGTGGAGCCACTTGCTCAAGATCACACAGACCAGAAGTGACAGGGCAGAGAGTGAAACTAGGTCTGCACAGATGGTACCTCCTCAGAAAGACCATGCCTGGTGTCCCTTTCTTAGATAGCACCCTCTCTATTCCCTCACCCGGTTTGATTTCTCTTCACAACATTTGCCATTACCTGACATCCTCTTACATAGTCGTTTATTTAGCTGTTCACTGTCGGTCTCCTCTCACCAGAATAAACTTCAGTCAGGCCTTTGCCTTGCATTCAACTCTAATCCCCAGCACCCAAAATGGTGCCCAGCACCTGGCAGGTGCTCAGTGAACACTCCCAGAGTCAGCAACAAGAGGAAACCTCCAGAACATGCCGTAAGGTCATCATCACAGCACAACATCCCAGAGAAGACTGATTTGGGATGACAAGTGAGTGCGAGGAAGATGCCTCTTCCTCCTCTCCTTGGCCATTCCCCCATGCCCCATACAGCTCCCCTTGCATGGTGGGTGCCCCAGAAATGTCTCCACTGTCAGCAGCCCCCATGGAAACAGAGCAGACATCAAATCCATGATAATCACAACACCGCGATACCAGCACAAAGATGAGAAAGGTGGCGTGCCTGTCTCATCCACTGCTGCGCCTGGCACAGTCGGCGCTCAGTCAACACATGAAACTAAGGCGAATCACGCTGCAGAGCCCTACGTGCCCGCCTGCCGCTGCCAGCACCCACCTGCCGCTCGTGCTCCAGGCCGCAGCGTACCCGCTCAAAGTCAGAGCCCCCCCAGTTGCGCCCATGCCGGCGGCTGCCCTCCCGGCGGTCCCGCTCCGGCTCCTCCAGGGGCCCACTGCGTCGCCGGGGGTCGTCCAGGAAGTTCCGCACCGGGTTTGGCTCCAGCACCCCCTCCTGTGGGCAGGGAGGGTGGGGGGGTTGGCAGCTCACCACGGCCCAGGCAGCTGTGCCCCTGCCTTGAGGGGTGCCCACGGCACTGACCCTCTGGTTCCGCTCGTACTCTGCGATCTTCTCCATCTCCTCGTTCATCTTTTCAATGTTCTGCCTGCGCCGCTCCTCCCACTCCTGGTCAGGGACACCAAAACGAAGACACGCGGAGTCAGTCAGACCCGCTCAAGCCCAGGGCTTGCTGTCATCGTGGCGGAGAGTCAGCCCAGCGGGCCTGAGGCCGAGCCCCTCAGAGGGCCAGTGTGCAGGCGGGGCCGCTGCTGGCACCAGGGAACGTGGCCCTCAGGTGTTCCCAGGCACCAGCTCCCGGGTACGGGGAAACCCCGGGCCAAGACAGCCTGCTGAACACCCGGGGCTCCGGAATCGGGGGCATGCCAGGCAGTGGGGGTGATGCGCCCCCAAAAGAAACCCTGGGCACTGAGCATCTAAGGAGCGCCCGGAGACACCACTTGGCACTTCCTGTCTCAATGCCACGTTGGGAGGAATTAGTCGCACCCCGTGCGGCTGCCCGGGGAGAGGACTCCTGGAGCTCGTGCTGATTTCCTCCAGCCTCCGCTCCCCGTGCCTTCTCCCCCTGCTGACTGGGTCTGGTATCCCTTGGCTGTGATAAACCTTAGCCATGACTGTGACTCAGCTGCTGAGTCCTGGGAGTCTTCCTGGTGAGGCACCGAGCCTGGGCGTGGTCTTGAGGACCCCGAGGCCACATGGGTGCCGTGGGAGGAAAGGAGGTGGTAACACAGCAGTGATGATCTGGCAGAGGGCTTGCTGACTCCCTGCCATTGCGCCTGCCTCCTGCCGCAGCAAGAGGGCTGTTGACAAGCACATGGCCAACTGGCTGGAGAGGACACCGAAGGTCCCCAGCCTCCCTTGCTGCAAGCTAGGCGGCCAGGTGTGAGTTCTCACCAGCAGCATGGGAGAAGAGGTGAGGAAAAGGAAACCACCCTTAGGCTGGATTTCCTCTTTCCCCTTCCTCCAAACTGGGCCTCGCTTGTGTCAGTGCCCCAGCTTTGGCCCAGCAGACAACGACCAGGCCCTAGGGGACGACTGAGCAACAAGAAGGCTGGAACCTGTCCCTGAGTGACGTCGTGGAGCAGGGCCTCCCTGCCTGGGCTACCTCACCACCGGGCTCAGCATCTGAGACAAGAATAAACTTCCCTCTTGTTGAAACCATGGCATATTGGGGTCTCTTGTTACAACAGCATAGTGTGTGGGAATAATAAACCTCCACAAGCCACGCCTGCGGAGCTCCTACGCTGAGCCGGCCACCCAGGGAGGGCTGCAGTGCCTGACGTTGCAGAACGCTTACGATAATCTTCAAGTGAGATTACCGTTCCATCTAAGAGCAAGAGCTCGAGAGCTCACAAAGGGGAAGGGAGCTGCCAAGGGTATGCAACTAGGAGAACCAGGGTGCCCCCAAGTCTATCACAGGCTGGAAACCACTAGGCTACCAGCCTCCTGCCTGCTCACGGGGGCGGGGGTAGAGTTACAATAAGAACATCCATCACTACTCCCCACAAGCAAACCTCTCTGCTGTGGGTGAGAGAAACAGAGAGCGCACACATGTATGCTAGAGCCTGTACGTAAGCATGCACCAGAATGCTCTGGAAAAACAGGAGATGAGGAGGGTGGGAGGGCAGGCAAGCTAACACCACACAGAGAGAGACACGGAGAGACAGGGAGAGAGCCCTGAGCGCTAGGGAGGAGAAGGGGGTAAGGAGAAGAAGGAGAAAGAGCCGGAGAACGAGGCCAAGAAAGAGGGACACAAGAAGAGGGACAAACGTGAAAACGGTCAATCTGAGGGTGTGAAGAAAAGCAAGACAACAGAGACCCTCAGCCAGAGGCTGCCAATCCCCACCCGGCTCCTACCTTGGACTTGCGGTCAGCAGTCGAAGCATCTCCAGCTCCAGAGAGATGGGGGCCCCCCCTGCCCCGGCCCCTCCGGCCCCGGGCCCCCACTCCTCCTCGAGGCTGCTCCCCAGGGCTGGCCTCCCAGTTGCGGGGCGCCCGGCCCGTGCCTGCCTGGCCTCCCCGCTGAGGGGGTGTCCGGCCCCGCTTGCTGGGCCCTGAGGGCCGAGGGGTTCCAGGAGTCCTCCGGGAGGGACCCAGGCCCTTCTCCTGGAAGAGGGGAAGGGGAAGAGTATAGTCCCTGCGGCACGGGCCTGAGGACAGCCCAGCCCCACAGAGGGGGCAGCCTGGATCAAGGCCACCCACAGGCCTAGGCCAGTGGAGGTGCTCCTGATCCTCTCCCCCTCCCATCCGCAGAACCCCCCACTCCAGGGCTAGGTTCACCACCTCCACCACCACGTTCTCCTTCTCCACCGAGCGGCCCTTGCGAGGGGCTGTCACCGCCACTCCCTCAAGTTCAGCTTTCCTGCGGTCCTCCTCAATCTCCTAGGCAAAAAGGTGGGGCAGGAGGGAGATGTCGCTGGATGGGCTCCCACAGCACCCCGAACATCCCCCAGAGCCCGCCTCAGCCCAGGCCTCTCTCCTGAGCCCGAGACAAGAAGGCTGTAGCTGGTCACGTCAGCATCTTCCCCCACCCCCCTGCTCAGAACCGTCCTGTGGGACCCCTCCCCAAAGAGGAGGCTCAGTCTACAGGCCCTACAGGGCCTACAGGGCCTAGCCCCGTGACTCCCATCCTCTCCCCTCCACTGCCTCCAACCTCTTGCGGCTCCCAGAACAACCCCGGCTTGGTCCTGCCTCGGGGTCTTTGCCCTGGCTGTCCCCTCTGCCGACCACGCTATTCCCCTGGCTGTCCTTCGGCCCCCTCAGCTCCTGCAGGTCTCTGCTCAAGTGCCTCCTTCTCAGTGAGGCCCTCCTGAACCAGCCCACAGAAATGAGGCTCCCTGCCATCCTCTATCCCGTCCCCAGTCCACTGTACCTCGTCACTGCCCAGCATCACATGGGTTTTGCTTACTGTCTGCCTCCCGCACTGCAGCAGATGGCTGTCTGCTTTGTTCACTAACTCATCCCCAGGCCCTAGAATAGTGCCTGGCACACAAGAGAAATTCAATACATTTTTTGTTTAAATAATGAATGAATGCATGAAGATGAATAAATGAAACCCACTCCTCCTCCTGGGCTCCCGTCTCAGGGACTGCCCCACCAGCCACCCCATCATCTATGGCAGAGACCCATGCAATCTCTCTCTGAATATCTCGAGTCCATCCCCTACTCACATCTCCACACCCCCACCCAGGGCCAGGCACCTTCTCTCCCCTCGGGGCCCTGCCCCAGCTTCCTCCTTGGCCTCTGGTCTCCACTATCACCTCCTCCCAGCCACCTCTCAGACAGCAGCCAAAGGGATCTTCCTAAAAGGCTGTTCTGATCTGGCCCCACCCCTGCTCAAAGGCCTCCATGGCTCCCAGTGCCCTGGGGAGAAAACCCAGGTTCTTAGCCTGGTAGCATGCAAGGCCCTGCATGATCCGGCCCTGTGACCTCTGTAACCCCACTGTGAGCACCCTGCCAGCTATGTAACCCCCGACTGACTTTAAGCCACAAGCTTTCTCTCTGACTTCCCAGTTTCTACACTGTTCCCTCTGCCTGAAACACAGTCCCCTGTACTTTTCAACTGGCTGACATTTTCTGACCCTTTGGGCCTCAGAGCCCCCTCCTCCCGGAAGTCCTCCCTAATGTCCTCCTGACTGGGTCTCACAGGCCCCAGGCTCTCCCACCCCTGCTCACTCTGGTCGTCACTGACCAAGGATAGGTCTGTCTCCCCCACTGGACTGGGTGCCCACACCACCCAGCAGAGTGAAACCTTGCTAAGTATTTGTGAATGAATGGATGATGGAATGGAGAAAGGAATGCCAGGCCAAGGCATTTGGTTTTCATCCTGAGAATAATGGGGAGCCATGAGGTTTTAAGCAGGGATAGGTATGGTCAAAATGAAAGTCTGGGGAAACTCACTGCTGGGAGGAGAGGGGATGGGGTCTCCCAGGGCGGGGCTAGGGCACCTGGTAGCGCCGGATGAGGGCCTCATTCTTCCGCCGAAGGGCCTCAATCCTCTTGTTCAACTCGGCATCCTTCTCCTCTTTCGATTTCAGATCCAGTGTGGCTGCCTGGGGGATGGCGTTGAGAAAGAGTAAGAAAAAACTCTACCCACCCCAGTGCTATTCAATCCTGGGTCTCAGAGTCTGGCACCTGAGTCCGCTCCTCCCAAACCCCCTTTCCAAAGGACCCCACTTTCCATCTCACCATTCCGCTGGCTGGATGGGGACCCAGCAAACCTCCCCTGCAGAATTTCAAGGCAAACACTGGGGGCTCCTGAGGGCAGAGAGAAGAGGAAAGGCTAAGGTTAATGCCCTCCCCAAGCTGCTCCTTCCTCTCCTATACCGGGGGGCTTCTCACAGTGTACAAAAACACCTGCATCCCAAAAGAATTCTAACCCTGGCTCCCACACACTCTTCCTGAAGTGTTAGCCCTGCCACTGTTCCCTGGAAAGATTTAGGCTCCACCCCTTGGGAACATTTTGGCCCCACCCCCGTCCCATGTAACATGCTAGCTACCCACTTTAGGAATGTATGGCCCACTGCAGTGCTTAAGATAAGGTGTTTGCCCAGACCCCTTGCTCAGGAAAACTTCAGGTACTCTTCTCCCAGCTGGAGGAGAAACGCCTAGCCCCACCTCCCTCTGCTCATTCTGGACCAGCTCCCACCCCTGGGAACATTCCAGCTCTAACCCTTTCCCAAGGAAGCTTCAGAACTGTTTTCTACCCCCACACACAGAAAAAGCTCAAACTCTATTCCCATTTGCTGTCCCAATCCTCGGAGAACATTCCAAGCCCACCCCTCCTTCAGGGATCTCCTAGCTCCCCCTCCCCCAGCGTCCTGGGGAAGGATCCGCCGTCGGATCCCTCACCCAGCAAAGATCCTCAGACAGGCTCGGTACCCACTGGTGAGGCTTCCTGGACCAGTTTCGGCTCCTCCAATGAACATGTTACCCGTCCCGGCGCGGCAATGCTTGCTGGGCCCGCCCTTCCCAGGAATACTCCAGTCTCACCTGGGTCAGGCCCACCACTGCCTCGCTGGGGACTCGCCCGGCGATCCTCTGGCCCCGCCCTCGGCTGGGGAAAGACTTTCTGGCCCCACCCCCTCGTTACCCAAGCACCACTCGGCCCCGCCCCTGGCCCGGCTTCTAGACTTTCCCAACCAACTTCTTGCCCCTGAGCGCGCCCCGCCTTCTCGCGTCACCATGGCCCCGCCCCCGGCCTCCTCAGCCAGCCTCTGGCCCCGCCTCCGACTTGCCCACGCCCCCTGGCTCCCGCCCCCGCCTGGTTGCGTCACCACCTGGCTCCACCCCCCTGGCTCCACCCCCGGCTTCCCCGCCAACGCTCTAGCCGTGCCCCTGGCTTAGGCAAAACTTTCTGACCCCACCCCCAGCACTGCCCGACACCACCCTGGCCCCGCCCCTGGCTCCCGGCAACACTGTAGCCCCGCCCTCAGCCCTTGGCTCCGCCCCTGGCTTCCCGGCCAATGTTCAGGACCTCCTTCCAGCTCAGGGAAGTTCCTGGCCCCGCCCCCGGCCCCGCCCACAGGAGCTCCAGGCCCCGCCCGCCGCGGCTCCGCCCACCGACGGCCCGCGCCGCCAGCGCCCCTCCAGCCTCCCATGTGGGCGTCCTGTCCCCGCCCCCCGCAGAGTACTCTGGCCCCGCCCCCGCGGGCGGCTCTCTCCCGCCCGCGCCTGCTCCCGCTCCCCCCACGTGAAGCTCCAGGCCCCGCCCTCCCCGGGCGCGCTCCCGGCCCCCTCCCCCGGTCACCTGTCCCGGAGACCCCGCGGCGCCCGCAACTCCGCTCCGTCGGCCTCCGCGTCCGCAGCTCCCGGGCCGCGTGCGTCACTTCCCGCCCGCACCACGTGAGCAGGGGAAATAGAGAGGGTCACTTCCGGTCCCCGCTTCCGGGAGCCTTAAAGGCGCCGCGCCCTGGCGGGTGGACCTTGTCTTCGGCGGTCCTCCGGCGGTGAGTTCGACTTTCCTCTGCCTGAATTGCCGCCTTCCAGGGAAAGGGAACACCATGCTCAGTTTCTGCCTCCACCTCATTTACTAAAGCCGTTTCCGCTTGCGGCCCCTCGTTCCTGGTGCCATGAAGAAGGTGCCAGGCACTGGACGGTGACTCCTGGAAGCCTGGTCTGGTTTGACCCTCTTCCTGCCAATGAAACCTTGGATTTAGTTCGTCGTAGGAGCTTAGAATGTTCAACCAGTAGAATCGTTCGTTCCTTCTCTATGTCAGGATTGAGTGCCAGTTTCAGCGAGGGTCAAGACGATGGACAAGGCAGACCCCACCCCTGCCCCCAAGAGGGAGCCACAACAGTAACTGGGAGATGCCTGGCAAGCGGTGCCGGAGGAGAGCCTGAGGGTGAGAAGGCTAGGCCAAGGAACAACCAGTTCAAAGGCCCTGTGGAGGGAGTGAGCTTTGCGCATACCAGTAACTGGCGGAAGCTCAGAGGGGGCAGCTAGATTTGGGCACCAAGTCTAGGACAGGAGATGCATTACCAAACACTTCGATATAACAAACCTATTATTATAAGCGATGGCAAATGTTATGGAAGACCCTTGGGGGAAGCAGCTGTGGCTCAGGTGACTGGGCTCCTGACTACCACGTGGGAGGTCGCTGGTTCCGATCCCAGTGCCTCCTAAAGAAAACAGCGCGCTGGCGCTAGGGGGAGGCGCGGCAAGATAACATAAGAGACACAACAAAGCAGGGAGCAGAGGTGGCTCTAAGCAATTAGGCACCTCCCTCCCATATCAGAGGTCCCAGGATGGGCTCCCAGTGCCTCCTAAAGAAACAGAAGACAGACATAGCAAGTGAAAAACAACAAAGGGGGTGGGGAAAAATACACACACATATGAACCCTTGGGAAGGGGTGGTGAGAGTTACATGGGGGCGGACCAGACACCCTGAGGTCGCCGGTAATTTTATTTTATGATTTAAAACATGGAAGTTGGAAGTCCCTGGTAATCCTTTGCCCCTTATGTGGCTTCTGTCAACATTTAGCCTTTCAAAGGCCTTCTCTACACATACAACTTAATTAGCTTCTAAGTCCCAAATACCTGCCCTTTCTACTCCCTCACCTCTTTCAGGTCTTTATTCAAATATCACCTCATTGGGACCTTATTTAAAATCACCTTTTAAAAATTGCAAAGCCTCCCTTTGCTTTTCCCCTTCCCAGCTTTATTTCTCCATTGTACATTTAATCCTCTAAACTACCATATCTTTGACTTATTTCTCTTGTTCACTGTCTCTCCACTGGAAAACAGCTCCATAAGGGCAAGACTATTGTCTTTTTTATACCTTGATATATTCCCAATGCCATTTGTTGAATGAATGAGTGAATCTTTATTACTACTATTTCCCTTCCCTTTCTATAAGACTCTTTCCATATATAGAGAGAAAGAGAACTGGAATTCTGCAACTTTAACTTAAGAATGGATGATTGGCAACCTTTTAAACAGCTGTATAATACTCCATTCACTAGATATGCCATAATTTGTCCAATCCTGATCTCAAGGATATTTGAGTTCCCAGTTTGGGGGGGATTGGCAACAATGCTTCATTGAACTTCTACAGGCACTCATCTCTTTATGGGCACATAATGTCATGGTTAAGAGTGTGAACTCAAGCCAGTTGTGTCGGGCAATCCCCAAAACTTCTCTGACCCCCGGTTTCCTAATCTGTAAAACAGGGATGACAACCCCTGCATCTTAGGTTATTGTGCAGATTCAATGAATTAACCCACATAAGATGCTTGGCATGAGGCCTGGCACGTTGTGAGCTCTCAATAAATAGAGACCATCATATGGCTGAGAAAGACATGTTGCTGGATCAAAGGTTAATTTGCATTTTTATTTTACTGCAAACAGAGGCAGACCCAGGTTTGGGAAGGGCCTGAACCTTACCCCAAACTGGGAATTAATAAGCATAAGTACAAAACTGCAAGGACATCTCCCAGTGTGTTGGACGGGGCTGAGGAAGTGAGGAGCTCTGAGGCATTCACTTCCCAGTAAGACACCTCTGACGGCAACACAACTCAGCTAAGAAGTTGTGCCAGTTTCCACTCCCCACCCCCCCACCCCCACCCCCCGCCCCGGGCCGGACAGAAGTGTGTGCCTCCCCGCAGCCTCGCCCACACGTTTTATAGCTTTTTTATCTTGGCCTACCCAATGGCCAAGGTGTGGCATCTCAGTGTGGTTTCAGTTGCCTTCCCCTGATGAAAAAGTGAAACAGCATTTTTTCTTATGTTTTCCTGGGGTTCCGAAGATATGATTGAATGGGATGGCTATTATAAGTAACACCTGTTGTCAAGGATGCGAAGAAATAGTCACCCTTGGGCCTTGCTGGTGGGAACGTACAATGGTGTAGCTGTTGTGGAAGACAGTTTAGTGGTTCCTCAAAAATGTGTACATAGAGTTCCCATATGGCCCAGCCATTCCACTCCTAGGTAGACACCCAGAAGATCTGAAAGCAGGGCCTCGATCAGATACGTGTACACCAGTGCTCATAGCAGCGCTATTCCTAATGGCCCAAAGATGGGAGCAACACAAGTGTCCGTGCACAGATGAATGGATCAACAAAATGTCCATACAGTGGAATATTATTCAGCCGTAAAAAGGAGTGGAGTTCTTTTTTTTTTTTAATTTTTTTTTTTTTACCAGGAGGTACCGGAGATCGAACCCCAGTCCCTCCATATGGTAGATGGACGCCAAACCTCTTGAGCCACATCCGTTTCCCAGGAGTGGAGTTCTGATGCATACTGCAACATGGATGTAATACCAGCAGGTCCCAGCCCCATGGTGCCCTGAACCCCTTTTATGACAAGGCTGTATTTCAGAACACCCCCTTCACTATCCTGAAATGAAATCATAGATAATAAATCCTGCCTACCTGCATCATGCCAAAAAGTGGAGAAAACCCAAGTGTCCATCAACAGGTGAATGGATAAACAAAATGCGGTATATCCATGCAATGGAATGCTCTTCAGTCATAAAAAGGGAATGAAGTTCTACTGCATGCTACTACGTGGGTGACTGCTGAGGACATCATGTTTTTTTTTTTAAAGATTTTATTTATTCATTTCTCCCCCCCTTGCTGCTTGTGCTCGCTGGGTCAGCTAACCACGCCGTGTGGGTGGGCTTGCCTTCACCAGGAGGCCCCAGGAACCGAACCTGGGGCCTCCCATATGGTAAACGGGAGCCCCACTGATTGAGCCACAGCCGCTTCCCAGAGGACATCATGTTGAGTGAACTAAGCCAGGCATGGAAGGACAAATATTGTGTGATTCAATGTACATGAAGGATCCAGAATAATCAAAGTCACAGAAACAGAAAGTAGATTAGGGGTTACCAGGGGCCAGGAGAAGGGGGAAATGGAGAGTTAGCTGTTTAATAGGGTCAGAATTTCTGTTTGGGGTGATGAAAACATTTTGGTAATGAATGTGGTGACAATAGCACAGCACTGTGATGTAATGAATGCCCAGTGAATTGTACAGTTAAAATGGCAAACTGTATGTTAGGCATATGCATATACATATAGATGTTATATATGTATATATACAAACATAGTATATACACACTACAATAAATTTTTTTTAATGTGTTAGCACACCTACTCTAGAAAACATAACGTTAGTAGCCACATGCTTTCACCTACTTGTAACGAATGTGTTTGGGTATAAGAAAATCCAAACAGTCTGGATTATTGTCAACAACCTTTTGTTATTTTCAACATTTTGAAAATGGTCCGAATGTTTGGACATGTGTGTGTGTACTCCCCCTGCAGGCAGCAGCCGGGACAACAGGCTGAGAGAGGAGGCTGTGGTGAGGCCATCACTGTGACTTTGAAACCAGAGGTGGGGTTGCGCGGTGACATGATGATCAGAAATGCCGCATAACCCTAGGTTGATTTCTTTTTTTTTTTTTTTTAAAGATTTTATTTATTTATTCATTTCTCCCCCCCGCTGCCCGCGCGCGCCGGGGCAGCCAACCCCGCCGTGCGGGCGGGCCCCCCCCCCCCCAGGGGCCCCGGGACCCGACCCGGGGGCCCCCCCATGGGAAAACGGGGCCCCCCCTTTTCGGCCCCCACCCCCCCCCCCCCCAGGTTGATTTCTGAACACAATTCGGTACAGTTTTCCCTTGAAAGAAATAGTTGCATCCCTGGAAAATTTAGGCTCTATTAAAACCATGCAAAAAATACTCTATGTGTACCTCCGACAGAAAGGTTAAAATCAAACAGACTGGCAGTATCAAGTGCTGATGAGGACATGGAGCAGGCAGAACTCTCCACTGCTGGAGGGAAAGTAAAATGCTGCAAGCTCTATGGAAAGCTGTTTGGCAGTTTCTACTGCAGCTGAACATACACATACCCTGTGAGCCAACAGTTCTGCTCTGAGGTATTTGCCCAGCAGAGATGTGTGTTCACCAAAAGACATGCACAAAAAATGTTCATAGCTGCTTTAACAGAATAGCCCCAAACTGGAAATGACCCAAATGCCCAACAGCAGTAGAAGATGATTACATTGTAGTGCCTCCATGCAGTGGAATATTATACAGCAGTGAAAATGGACAGTCTGTACCTATGCACAACAACACAGATAAATCTCACCAGCTGAGTGACAGAGCCAGACAGACACTAGAGAGAGCAAAGGGCATGATTCCATTTATATGAAGTTCTAGAACAGGCAAAACTAATCTCTGCTGTTGAAAATTCAGGGAGATGAATACCCTGGGGGTTAGTGACTAGGAGGGGGGATGAGGGAGACCAGGGGAGAGGGGGCTTGTACATGGAGCTTTACAATTCAGATTTCTGGGCTTCACAAAAGTATGTAAAGTTTTAACAGTGTTTTAAAGGATTTTTTAAAATACATTTTAAAAGTTCAAAACAGAATCGTAAAAAGTGCTTTGTGTTTCTACATGAAATGGAGTTAAGTTCTAGCTTTAGTCCCTAATACTTATCAGGCTTTTCACCTAAGGAGCAGTCTGGCAGGAAATTTGATAGCCAGGCAGGCGGCAGATGTTTCCCACCCACCACCAGAAGGCAGCACTGATGCCAGTCATACATTCATTCAACAAACAGCCCTTGATCAAAGAACGCTACTTTGTGCCAGGCCATATTCTAGTTTTCTGGTCTACAAAATGGGGGTTAGAAAGCACAACTGTGCTCAAGGCAAGTCTCTGCCACCAGGAAGATCACTTTCTCCCTGAGGACAGGCAAGTAACAGCTAAACAAATGAATATGTATTATGAGCACTGAGGAGCAAAGAAAGCAGGGTGAGGGGACAGAGATGGTCTGGGAGTGCCTCTCTGAGGAGGTGACATTTCAGCAGAGACCAGAGTGAACGGCAGGAACAAGCCAGGTGAGTGTATAGGAGTGGAAGAGAGCCCCAGGTGAGGAACCTTGAGATGCCAAGGCTCTGAAGACACCAGCTTGACCAGGGGGCACTCATGGGAGGTGGAGGGGACTGAGGTGGGCCCAGCCAGGCCAGTAGATAGGAGGCAAAGGGGACCATATTCTCTGACGGAAGCAGTACTGGGGGCAGGGGCAGGTACAGAGCTGAGTTTCTGTGAGCCTAGGGGAATGCATGGAGGCCATCCACAGGTCCTGCCTGGAGGAGGTGGTACAAGACTCTCAGCTTGCAGAGCTCCCTGTGGTGAATGAATAGTTGGTTGTATTATTATATCATGATCATTTTAAGGTCTTGTTTATGGCTGAATCCCAGCCCTTAAAGAATGTTTACGAGGGCTCTTTTCTGTTAATATGCATTATCTCATCAACTCATCCCAATAGCCCCATGCTGATGGTACACTTTTAATCTCCATTTTACAAAGCCCACTGGCATTAAGTGAGTTGTCCAAGGTCACACTTCAAGCTGGGGTTTGAACCCAGAGAGGTCTCTCTGACCCCCAGAGCCCATTAGACTGTCTCTATCATAAATTGTTATAGTTATTAATAGTCCTATGCCCAGGCAAGGTACTTAACCTTTCTGTGCCTTAGTTTTCTCATCTGTAAAATGGGGCTAATGAAAGCATGTTGTGAGGATTAAATAAGACGATAGAATAAAGTGCAGCAAACAGTGTCAGACACTTATGCGTTTGCTACTTTGCCATTAGCCATCAGTCTTAGTTTCCTAGGGCTGCTGTGACAAAGTGCCACAATCTGGGTGGTTTAAAACAACAGAAATGGACAGTCTCACAGGTCTGGAGGTCAGACATCCAAGATCAAGGTGTGGGCAGGGCCAGGAAGCCTGTGGGGGTCTGGTGGCGACTTGCTGGCAATCAGCAGGGTGCTGTGGCTGGAGCAGAGCTCAGCCTCCATCACAGGGCCGTCTACCTGTGTCTAAGCTACTTTTTCTCATAAAGACACTAATCATATTAGACTGAGGTCCCCTAGAATGCAGTTTGGCCTCATCTTAACAAAGTACATCTTCAAAGATCCTGCTTCGAAACAGGATCCCATTCCCGGGACTGGGGGTCATGACTTGAATATTTCTTTTTGGGGGACACCAATGGAGGCATAGCACCCTCTAAATCACATGTAGTTGCTGAACAAACCATGGTGACTCTGCTTTCCAAATCAATCAATCAACAAAAATCCAGAACCTGATTCATCCCAAACCTCTACTTCCTGCCTCCTGGGACAGCCATATGGATTGAAGCAGGTTCAGCATGTAAAGCATTGATTTGGTCCAGAAGCCAGCACACAGTAGGGTCACAGAAAAGGAGAGCTGCACCCTCCATAATCCCAGTTACCCGGGCCAAAACCTGCAGCCTCTTCAGCTCTCTTTCCCACACGTGCACACCCAAATGCCTCCCCTAATCCCATGGCCTCCACCATCAAAATAAATTCCCCCCAGAACCCCGGTGCAGTCGCCATCACCTCCAGCCTGGGCTAATGCCATCTGCCTCCACGCTGCACTCCCTGCTCCTGCCCGCACAGCCCCACAGCCTGCTCCCCACCCAACTGCCAGAGAGCTCCTGTTAGAAATAAGTCAGCTCCCATCCCTCCCTCCACTCAGAATCCTCCCTGGCTCCCACCTCATTCCGAATAAAAGCTAACACTTTCATCACAGCCCACAAGGCCCCACGTGATCTGTGCCCCTCTCTGACCTCACCTCCCACCCCTCTCCCCTCGCTCACGCTCTTCACCCCCCTGGACACTCCCACTCGAGCCTCAGGGCTTTTGCACCAGCTCGTTCCCCTGCTGGGAGCACCCTTTGCTCCCTATCTCCTTTGGGTCTTTACTCAAATGTCACTTTCTCAGGAAGACCCTCCCCAGCCTCCCCCCCCCCAACACACCTCAATCCCCCCTTCCCTGCTTCCTGTTTCTTCTTAGAGACATTTTTTGTATTGCTACTTCTAGATGGTCTTCACTGTCTTCCCCCACCAGAGCGTCAACCCTGCGAGGACAGGAATTTGTGTCTGTTTTGTTCTCTGCTGTATATCTGGGGCCTAGTACAGTGCCTGGCACAGAGGAAGCCTTTGGAAGTCGATAATGCATCAGTGAATAGTACAAGGTGGAAACAACCCAAGGGTCCATCAGGAGATGGCTGGATGAACAAAAACTGTGTTCCAGACAATGGAACGTCCTGCAGCCACAGGAAAGGGATGAGGTGCTGATTCATGCTACAATGTGGCAGAACCATGAAAACGTGGAGCTAAGTGAAAGAAGCCAGTCACAAAAGATCATGTATCTGATTATTCCATTTCTATGAAATGTCCAGAATAGGGAAATCTATAGGGACAGGAAGCAGGTCAATGGTTGCCAGGGACTGCGAGGGGAATGGGGAATAGGGGTGATGGCTAAAGGGAGTGGGGTTTCTTTTTGGGGCGACGAAAATATTCTACACTTGACTGTGGCGATGATTGTATATATATGTGAATACACTAAAAATCATTGAACGGTGCTCTTTAAATAGGTGAGCTGTGCGGTGGGTGCTTTAGACCCCAGTAAAGCTGCTCCTTTTAAAATCACTGTAGAGGGAGGCGGCTGTGGCTCAATCAGTGGGGCTCCCGTTTACCATGTGGGAGGTCCCGGGTTCGGTTCCCGGGGCCTCCTGGTGAGGGCGGCCCGCCTGCATGGCGTGGTTAGCTGACCCAGCAAGCACAGGCAGCAAGGGGGGCATGAATGAATAAATAAATAAAATCTTAAAAAAAATAAAATAAAATAAAAAAATAAAATAAAATAAAATAAAATAAAATCACTGTAGAACATTCCGCCTTCTCCCTCCACATAAGCCCCGAGGGGCTCCGTTCCCCAGCTGTGTGGCTTTAGGCAGCCGACTTCAGTTCTAGGCACCTCAGTTCCCAAATTGTAAAATGGGATTAAAAATGGCCTCTGTCTCTTGGGGCTGTTGTGAGGTTTAAATGGGTGCAGGCACAAAAAAACAAACAAAAAACAAAACAACAAAAAAATTTACATGTATCCATTACATTTAATTGAGAAATGTATATATTTATTCATCTGTGTTTACTTTTTAGCTTTTTATTGCTTATGTTTTCAATTATTAAATGTACAAAATAAAGTTAAAAAATAAAAATAATAAAAAATTTAAAAAATAAAAAAATAAAAATAAAAAAATAAATGGGTGCAGGGGTTGCAGGGGGCAACCTCCCCAAGCGCAAAGGCGGGCTTTTTGCGCGGCGCCTGCACTCCCGCCTTTCGCCGCTCGGGGGCAGCAGGCGTCCAGCGGATTCGCCCGCGCGGCGTCGTGCGGGGAGAGCGGCGGGGGCAACTCCAGCAGAGGAAGCTGATGAAATCCAAGCCAACTTGGAGTGAGCTCATCTCGCTCGGGCGCCTCCGGAAGCCGCGGGGCCGCCCGGCCTCCGCCTGGTCCCGGCGATAAAGCTCCGAAGCTCAACTAGGGCGGGAAGTCCTTCCTGACGTCTGCCCTATGTATGGCCTGCTGCCAAAAGCCCGTGCCAGCGGGGAGGGGCGAGCACGAAGTAGCAAATGGTCCCCTGGCTGTCTCCGCAGATGAAAAGTGAATTCTGAGCATGGTTATCAGAGTGATAGAGAGCACGGGCGAAGGGAGGGGGGAGAGACAGGCAAGAGGTGAGACAAAAGGGAAAGAGAAACAAAGATGGGGAGACTGAGGCAGAGGACGGGGAGACGGAGACAGGGAAAGACAGCCCAGGAAAGAGAGATGGAGAGACAGAGATGGAGGGAGACAGAGACAAGGAGAGACAGATGGGGGAGACAGAGACAGAGGAAGGGGGAGGTAGAGATGGAGAGAAAGAGACAGCACTGGAAGATGGAGAGACACAGAGCCTCAGATGGGGCACTCGGAGAGACAGGCATGAGGAGAGCGCGACAGATGGGACGTGGGAGCCAGAGACAAAGGTAGACAGAGACAGACAGGGAGAGACGAACTTGAGGAAGACAGAGACAGAAAGAGACCGAGAGAGGAGCGAAGATGGGGGAGGCGGAGGCAGCAGGCTGAGGGCAGGGGGATGGAGTCAAGGCGGAGGAGGCCGTGCGGAGAGGGAGCGCCGGGGAGGGACGCTGGGGTCGGGGTCGCCCGCGGGGGGGGAGCCCTGCGGGACGCGGGGGGGGAGCCTCCCGCCCCCAGCCCCGCGGCGGCGGCGGCGCGGGCCGAGTTACCAAGTTACCAAGTTACCGCAGGAGGCGCGCGCTTCTCACTGGTGAGGCCGCAGCCAATCAGGCGGCAGCGCTGCTGTTCTCCGGCAGGAGCCTGGAGACTCGCGCACCTTCCCCCGGCACGCAGGGAGGCACGCTGGCACGCAGTCACAGGGACACACGCACACACACTGTCCCGGCAGCATACTGCATCGCCCCCACCCCCCACAATCACAGTTACACACACATGTCCTGGAGACACACAGCACCCAACCACGTTATCACCTTGACACATACAGTTCCCAACGTACACACAGTCACAGTGGCACCCACACGCGATCCAGGAACTCAAGCCCTCCCCAGACACACACAACCACAATGACACGCACAATCACAGAGCTACACCGACACACTCAGTCCCATGAACACACAACAGGGCCCTGATACACATCCACTCTCAGTGACACCCAGCATTGCACAGGTTACATATTCTCAACCACACACAATCCCACAGACACACAGCATTGCAGATACAATCAGTGTCACACACAACCCCACTATCCACACAATTATGGTGACACACACAAACTTCTTCCCCCTAACACACAGCAAAGCACACTGACACACACCTATCATGGTGGCATACACACAGTCCTACCACACACAACATAACACAACTCCACTGACACACACAATCCCACAGACACACATTGTGTGCACACACACAATCACCACAACATCCACACTCAATCCCACTGACACACACCATACCACTGATACACACAGTGACACAACACACTCAAAAATGTTCACATTAACACACAGCATTGCTGACACACACCAGCATGCTGCACAAAACAGCATGCTGACACAAACAACACACTGCTATACCACCACACTCACGGCATACCAGACACAAACAAAACACACTGGCACACAATCATATTTTCATGACAGCCCACAACACATGTAGCAGCACAGTGACAAATATAGCATGCTGACACACAAAATCAACTGACACACAACAGCACACAATCACACACATCATGTGCTGACACAACCACCACTCTGATTTGCCACCCCCCCGACACACAGCACACTGACCCCAGACCTGCAGAACTCCTTAGTCTACAGACAGTCACACAAAAACACAACCACCACCAGCACCCCCTTCCCTGCCCTTGGCCCAGAAACATGTGAGCTATGTGGGACACGTGTGTGTGTGTGTGTGTGTGTGTGTGTGTGTGTGTGTGGCCTCCCCCTCTGGGCTCCTTACCCGGGGGCGTGGTCATGCAGCAGCTACTGTTACTGGGTAAACTTCCCTGCCCCCACCACCCGCGCAGCCATTAGTCGCCCCCCCCCCCCAGGATGATCTCATTGCCTCATTCTGGAGGCTGAGTAATCCTTGACTCCACCCCGCCCCAAGCCAGGTACCAGACTTGGACGCACCTGGGCGCACCAGGTTCTGGAACTGGGGCTCTGCTGCCTTGAGTCCCAGTGGGGTGGGGACCCAGGAAGCTGGGCCTCTGGGGAGTGACCTGGGGGCTCCTATCAGAGTCCCTTGAGGCTGATGGCTCTGTGCCCTGGGTCCCTGGTGGCCAAATAAAGGTCCTTGGGAGACTGGCTCATCCAGACCTGCCATCCTAGGCATCTCCGGGTCCCAGGACTAGGCAAGGGCCCCCAGCACCTCTGTGAGGGCCTGGGTCACCTGTCCAGGTGTTGGGAGGGGGGTCTGAGAGCCTGGGAGCTTGGACTTTGGGGTTTCCTTGGCATTTTGAGGCCTGGGACCAAAGAGAAAGATGCCAAGTGCCTGGAGACCAACAAGTTCGACCCTGGGGGCCAGGGCTTGGAGGGGAGGGACTGAGCAGGTGGACACCTGGAGGAATTGGACGCTTGAGTGTCTGATGACTGTTGGGGGTAGAAGGGGCGTCTCCCAGGATGGATGTGGTGAGAAGAAACCTGGCAGCTCTGGGGCTTCTCAGGGGGGAGGGAATCTTCAGCCTGTTTCCGAGGCCGTGATGCCAGCATCCCCTGGAGGGAGGGGGTGCAGATCCTGGTTTGCAAAGGGCCAGGGATGCCTGGGACCTTTTTGGGGGGATGGGGTTGGAGGGCCCCCACCTCTACTCTTATGGGACCAGGACTAGGACCAGGTCCTCTTTCAGGGGGTTCTCAATGCCTGAATTTAGGGGGACGGGACAATCAGCCCCTGTCTCCATGGGGTCAGAAGCCTCCTTCAGGGAAGGGGACACCGTCTCTGCTTTCACAAGGCCAAGACCCCAGGGTACCTCCTGAGAGGAGGGCCGGGATGCCCAGCCCCTGTTTCCAGCGCCTCCTCCCAACACCCCGTCCTCGCCCGTGGGGGCTGGCAGGGAGCCTCCGCGGGTGGTGCCCGGCCCCGGGCCTCCCCGCACCCCGCCGCGGGCTCGCAGGCCGCGCGCCCGGCACATCCCCGGGGCCCGGCTCCCCGCCCCCCGCGCCGAGGGCTCCCCCGGCCCCGCGCGGGCAGGCGGGCAGGCGCGGCGGCGGCCAATGGGCGCGCTCGCCGTCTCCGGGAGCCGGGCCGGCTCTGCCCGCCTGGCATTGGGCACGCGGTGGGCAGCGGCGGGCGGGGCCTGGGGGTCCTCGCGCCTGGTTGGGCCAGGCTTGTTGCTGGGTAACGGGGCGGCGAGTTTCCCCTGGCAACGGCGGCGGGTACCGCTCACTGGCTGGCCGGGGAGGCGGGGGGGCGCGGGCGCAGGCAGGCCCCGCAGACCCCAGCAACAGCGCGGCCCCCGCCCCGCCGCGGAGCCGCAACCTTCACACGCGCGCCGGCCGCTCGGACCCCGCGGACGCGGGCACCGGGACGGCGCCCCCCGCCCAGCCCCCACCCGCTCCGGCCCCGCCTGCGGGCCTGGGGAGCCCGCTGCGC
>JAKSZT010054134.1:4022976-4122711 GCA_026826555.1 Tolypeutes matacus
CGCGGGGCGGCGCTGCGCCTATATCCCGCGCTATTTATAGCCGGTGAGTCAGCAGCCGCGCCGCGCCCGCCCCGCCCGCCGCCCGCAGCGCCCCCTCGGCTGCGCGGCGGGCGGGGCGGGATCGGGCGGCGGGAGCCCCGCCCCAGCCCCGCAAGGCCTCTCCCTAAGAAGGGAGGGTTCGGAGCCTGCGGCGCCGGGGAGCCAGAGCAGACCGCAGCGCGCCCGCCGCGCAGCTCCCTGCGGTGCGCGCCTCCCGGCCCCGGGCTGGCTTCCGAACAAGGAAAAAGCACCCTAAGCAGACGGCAGGCCTGGAGCCCCGTGGGCCCCCGTGGGCCCCCGCGGACCGCTTCTCCCTCCTCCCAGAGGGAGGCCCTGAAAGGCCCATTCCCAGGCAGGCGCTGCCTCTTTCAGTCCCCGATGGCCAGGCGGGGAACCCCCCCTGCTCAGGACTGGCCCTGCCTTTCTAGCTGGACAGCCGCGCACAGGGCGTGATCCGCCCCCAGCTGGGTTTCCCCCTCAGTGCTAGGCCCTTGAAATTCACCCACCTGGGTGAGGGCTGCTTCAGTTCGTTGAGTTTCACCGCTCCGTCGTATTCCATGGTATCAGTAGTGAGCAGAATCCTGGTTCACTTACGCATAGATGGATTTGTAGGGCATTTCTTCCTGTTTAAGTTTCAGTTATTTGCTTTTTTTTCTTCTCACTCTGCCAAAAGATGCACATCTGCTGGTGCAGGGCGGGCTCCAGGGTAGATGGCAGGACCGTGGCATCTGCCGCTGTCAGCCTTACTAGGTGATCGCCAGCTTGCCGGGGTGGCTGTGCCAGGCAGCACCCCCAGCATGGGCTTTTTAACTTCTGCCACGCTGGTGGGCCTCCTTTGTGACTTTCTCCCGGCCGCAAGAGTTGGTGGGGGCTTTAAGGAGGCAGGGGCTGCTCCCCTAATCTGACTTAACTCCTCACTGTAAAAGGAGTCCTTCCACCCGCTGTGGCTTAGGGGGATGAAGCTTGTCCAGCGTAGGGCCCAGCAAGGCCTCCGAGTGCTTGAGTGGCACCATTTTTAGTGATCCCTTTAATTTTCACTGGTGGGGAGCCTTTTTTTATTTGTATTTTTTGTACCTAGCTTCCTTTGTTCTTACTCCCTAGCATTTTGGAGCTGAGGGGGTCCTAAGGCCACTGGGGGAAAGGGCAGGAGTGTCCCCACAGTCCCACTGCACATACTTCTGAGCAGAAGTCTGAGCACAGACGCAGAAGTGTTCCCAGTTCTCCTTCTTCCAAGGGTTGCCCTAGAACCCCTAAGACTAGGGGCTTCCTTCATCCCATCTTGCCAGTCTTTTGGGGAGGTCGGGATGGGCCACACTCCTGCCCTACCCGCCGGCCCTCTGTGACTTTGGCAGGGCCACTTCCCCATCTGGAAAACGGGGACAGGGACAGACCACAGCTCCTATGCACTGAGAATTTCTGGGAGCCAGGCGCTGCCCCCTCACCCTCCTCTCACGTTCCAGCCATACCCAGGCAGGGGGAGACTTCGGCCCTCATGGGTGCAGGAGTGAGATTTGATATAGTCATGAGAGCCTCCCGAGCTCTTGGCACAGGCCTGGCCCTTCTGCCCTGTGGCCGAGCACCCACACGTTCCCTGTCACGGGACCCAAGCCCCTCTAACTTCCTCTTCTCTCTCTCCCCAGAGACAAGAGGAGCAGCAGCGACATCGCCCCTCGCCCTGGAGGGTCCTGTACAATCTCATCATGGGCCTCCTGCCCTTACCCAGGGGCCATGGGGCCCCCGAGATGGAGCCCAATTAGGTGCTGGCGCCCGCCCGGTGGCCGTCGGGTACTTGGGGGGCAGGACCCTCCCACCTCCTGATGCCCCATCCAGCGCGGGGGACTTTTTCTGCACCATGTAGCATACTGGACTACCGGCCCTGCCTGTCCCCGGGGCGGCCCAGGGCAGCCACTCCAGCCCCGGCCCCAGCCCAGCCTGGGGTGCACTGACGGAGATGTGGACTCCTGGGCCCCTGGCCGAGAAGCCGGGGAGGGAGGGCAGACTACTCAGCGGCTGAAGGCGGCGGTGACCGAGAGGGTGGGGACTGAGCCGCCCACCTCTGCCGCCCACCACCATCTCAGGAAAGGCTGCTGGTGCTGGCTGCCCGTTCCAGCTGCAGGGGTGGCACTGGGGGTCTCCCCCCCAGTGCTCCTTCACTTTGGGCCTGGTCTCAGGCCCCTGGTGCTTCCCCCCCTCCTCCTGGGGAGGGGGCCCGTGAAGAGCAAATGAGCCAAACGTGACCACTAGCCTCCTGGAGCCAGAGAATGGGGCGCGTCTGATGGCTGTCGCGGCCCAGCGCCCAGCCGTCTTCCCTGAGCCAGCCGGTGGGTGGTGGGCATGCGTGTCTCACCTTCATCTGGGGGTGGCCAGGAGGGGCCCAACTGGGAATCGTGTGCTCTGCCCGAGACCACCCCCTGCCCCATCAATCCCATTGCATAGGTTTAGAGAGAGCACGTGTGACCACTGGCATTCATTTGGGGGGTGGGATATTTTGGCGGAAGCTGCCCCAGCCTTAGTCCTCAGGGCAAAGCGCTGGGGGGAGGACGGGGAGTCAGGGAGGGGGGATCTCAGGAGAGGGAGGAGTCTGGGAGCGGGGAGGGATGGCCCAGCCTGTAAAATACTGTATATGCGCTGCTGTAGATACTGGAATGAATTTTCTGTACATGTTTGGTTAATTTTTTTTGTACATGATTTTTGTATGTTTCCTTTTCAATAAAATCAGATTGGAACAGTGGATGCTCTTTCTGCCCGCCTTCCCCTGCTGGCCCTGGCTGTGAGGCAGTGGGAGAGGAAGTCCCCGGGGCACAGGAGGGGCTGTCTGTAGTGGAACCTGAAGGTCCCAGGGTATGGCCTTGGGCATGTATCCCTCTCTCTGCAAACCCCCCTACAGCTGGGTCCCTCTCTCAGTCCTCAGGGCAACCTGTCTGACTTCCCCCTGCCTGGGCAGGGAGCAGCTCCCTCCTCACTCCCATGGGAAGCAAAGCCACAAGAGGACAGGGTTCTTTTTTTGGTGCTTTAGCTACTGGATGAAGCATGAAGTAGGGGCTTCATAGAAGGTAACCTCTGCCTCACCCTGGGATCTTGCCTGTCCAGTTGGGGGAGAAAGTCAAGGGAAGGGCTGAGTGAGGCATCACCTGTGTAGCTGCCCTGTGGCCTAGCATGCCACCTGGCATAAGGAGCCTGTGGGGAGTTACTATATTGACAGGAGCTCCTGTAGCTTCCTGCCAACAGGGCAAGCAGCCAGAGCCCTCCTGTGTCCTCTCCCCTACACGGTGGGCACAGATGTTGGCGAGAGGTGCGGTATGTGATAATTCAGATAATTCAGTAGATAAAGGATCAGTCCCCAGCTCCACCCCTTCCCAGCTTTGGGGAAGGAACTGGTCAGTGGAAGATGCACACGCCTTATGCCAGCAATTGCCTTCCTGGGTGTCTTCATTCAAAGAAGGTGGGAGATTTGCACCCTTGGAGTGTCCAAGGGAATTGAGTTGACACTGCACAAATGCAGCCATCTAAGTAACCCCCCAGCAATCGGAGGGTGAGTTCATTCTGGTGTAGTCACATGTGATAGATTGAAATATGTACCCAAATATAGACCCATTCTTTTATTTATTTATTTATTTTGGAGGTACCGGGGATTGAACCTGGGACCCTGCACATGGGAAGCAGGCACTCAACCAATGAGCTACGCCTGCTCCACAATAAACCCATTTTTTTTTTTTTTTTACCGAGAGGTCCTGGGGATTAAACCTGGGTCCCTCCATATGGGAGATGGATGACCAACCATTTGAGCCACATCCATCCCCAATAAACCCATTCTTAATCCATGTGCCTGTGGGTGTGAGCCCATTGCCAGTAGCAGCTCTGGACGATATTCTTTTTAGTTAAGGTGTGACCCAGTTGAATGAGGGCAGGTCTTAACCCAGGTTACTGGAGGATGAATAAAGAGAACTGGAAGACACAGGAGCCAGGAGAGGCCATCACCACGTGGCGGGAGCAGAGGCAGCAGCCAAGGACCCGAGGATTCAGGATGTGGACTCCGGCAGGAAGCAAGTCTTGCTGCGATGCTGCTTTTGGACTTCCAGCCTCAAAACCGTGAGGCTTGCTGTCATTGCCATTGCTTTAGCCAGCCCACCGAGTGGCATCTGTCCTAGCAGCCTGGAAACCGAGGCGGGCATTAGGCTTCGTTGCATCTTGGGAAGGAAAGAGCGGAATTGCCAGGCCCTGTCGTCCGTGGCATTTCATGTTCATACGAGGGAGGTCTGATCCTCATCCACCTTGCCGGGGGCATCACCCGGGGCCTCTGTGGGGCTGGGGGTTCTCCCTGGAACCTGGTGCTGGGCATGGCAGGTAGGAGGTGGACGGGAAATATCCACTGAGTGGATGGACTCGTGCACGAACAAACTCTCAGAGTCGAAGCCTGAGAACGCAAGTCTACATGGACCCAGGAGCTCTGCCGTGGCCTTCCCCTCTGCCACCACAGGCCGACCACAGCTGCAGACAGAACAGGCCCAGGGACCCCAGGCCTCAGTTTCCATGTTTCCATGTTCCAACAATATATTAAAGGGATTAAACACCATGACCAAGTGGGATTTATTCCAGGAATGTAAGGATGGTTCAACATAAGAAAATCAATCAAGGGAGTACACCACAGTAATAGAAAAGACATTTGACAAAATCCAACTTCCTTTCATGAAAAAAAACATTCAGGGGGCGGATATAGCTCAAATGGTTGGGCATCCATCTGCCATATGGAGGGACCTGGGTTCGATCCCCAGGACCTCCTGGTAAAATAAAAAATATATATATATAGCAGGCGCATGGGCTGCCAGGCTCTGTGTGCCGGCGAGCCGCCAGGCCCTGGGAGCCATGCAGCAAGATGATGACATAACAGGAGAGAGACGCAGGGGAGAGACAAGACGAGATGCTTTGAAAGCTCTGAAAACCAGGAACTGAGGTGGCGCAGGTGGCAGAACACCTCTCTCCTACATCGGAGGTCTCCAGGATCAAATCCTGGGTAAGACCGGAGGAGGAGGATGAGAAGAGATGGCAGGAAACAGACACAGAGAATTGCCCAGCGAATGGACACAAAACAGCAAATGGGGAAGGGGGGCTTAAAATGGATAAAGTAAAATAAATAAATCTTAAAAAAAAAAAAAACATTCAGGAAACTAGGAATAGAGGGAACTTTCTAAGATGATAAAGAGCATTTATGAAAAACCTACAGCAAATAGCATACTCAATGGTGAATGACTGAAAGATTTCCCTCTAAGATCAGGAACAAAATAAGGATGCTCGCTGTCACCACTATTATTCAACATTGTGCTGCAAGTTCTAAACAGAGATATAAGGCAAGAAAAAGAAAGAAATGGCATCCAAATTGGATAGGAAGAAGTGAAGTTATCCCTATTCACAGATGACATGATCTTATATATAGAAAATCCCAAAGAATCAACAAGAATGCTACTAGAACTAATAAATTTAGCAAAGTCACAGGATACAAGATAAACATGCAGAAGTCGGTTGGGTTCCTATACATCAAAAACAAACAATCTGAAAGGAAAATCAAGAAAACAATTCCATATACAATAACATCTAAAATAATAAAATACCTAGGAATTAAATTAACCAAAGAGATGAAAGACTTGTACACTGAAGACTACAAAACATTGCTGAGAGAAATTAAAGAAGACCCTAAATAAATGGAAAGACATTACTGGAAGTGGATGTGACCCAAGCAGTTGGGTACCTGCCTACCACATGGGAGGTTCCAGGTTCGGTTTCCAGTGCCTCCTAAAGAAGATGAGCAAGACAGCAGGCTGACATGACTGGCTGGCACGGCAAGTTGACACAACAAGATGACATAGCAAGGAAACCCAATGAGAGATACAAATGGGTGAGGGGGTCGGATGTGGCTCAACTGGTTGGGCGTCCGTCTCCCATATGGAGGGACCCGGGTTCGATCCCCGGGACCTCCCGGTAAAAAAAAAAAAAAAAAAAAAAAAAGAGTAATCACCAAATGGGTGAGGAGATGGCTCAAGCCATTGGGCACCTCCCTCCCACAAGGGAGGTCCTGGGTTCAGTTTGCAGTGTCTCCTAAAAAGATTATGATAAAATATAAAATAAATAAATAAATAAATAAATAAGTGAATATGGCCTAGGCATATTTAAAAATTCAAAATAGTAAATGAAGACTGGAGAAATAATTTTTACATATATAAGATGTATATGCTTCATTATCTACCTAATATAAAAGGCAGATCCTGAGAATATTTTTTAAGGGTTGTTTTAAAAATGTTTTCCCAAGGAAAGTATATTATATGTAACTGCTTTAAAAATTGTTTTTACTAAAATTTTTTTTTGTGAATCTAAACAGCAAAAGAAGAAACTGGTAACTTTATCATCACCCTTAATGAACACTTGTTTTACTGGTGACTGGAAACATTTCTATTGTATTTCTGTGTGTATTTTTAATAAAATTGTTTTGCCCTTTCAAGAAATAAAATAAAATAAATAAAAAGATTATGAGCACACAGGGAACAGACACAGAGAGCAGACAGCTAGTGCAAGACAATGGGGTGGGAGGAGAAATAAATGAATACATGTTTTTTTAAAAAAAAACAAACAAAAGGAAAGACATTCCATGTTCATGGAGTGAAAGACTTAATGTTTATTAAGATGCTAATATCAGGGGAGGGATGTGGCTCAAATGGTTGGGTGTCCAGTCTCCCATATGGAGGAGGACCCGGGTTCGATCCTTGGGACCTCCCAGTGGGGGAAAAAAAAAAAAAAAAGATGCTAATATATTGCCTGTGGCAGTTTGAGATTATTTTATGAATCCCCAAAAGAGAAAGATGATGTTTGTAAACTAATCTATGCCTCTCCCTTTGTTACCCTTTGATGGCATTAAATTCAGTTGAGGGGCCTTTGATTAGATTACTTGATAAGATCTGATATTCAGGGCTTTGGATTGGACTTTGTCACTGAGGTGTGACTCAGGTTGAGTCTCCATCCCCTTGCTGGGTCAAAAGGACACACAGACAGACAGACACAGGAAAAGGGGGTTGTCATGTTTGATGCTGCCATCTGAGAAAGGTTTCACCCATAGCTAAGCTGCAAAGAGGGAAGCCCAAGAGAGGCTCAAGGTGCCTCCAAAAAAGGCCCAGAAAGAGAAGTCCGGGTAAGAGACAAGCTCTATGCCAGGTTTGCCTGCAGAAAGGCCGAGACCTTGTCAGAGATCAGTGGCCATCTTGTTTCACCACCTGGCAACACACCAGGATCAATAGTAACTTACTTTGGTGAGAAAGCATCTCTACTGATGCCTGGATTTGGACATTTCATGGCCTTGGACTGTAAGATTTTACCCCAAATAAGTCTGCATTATGGGAAGTGGATGTGGCTCAACCAGTTGGGTGTCTGCCTACCACATGGTAGGTCCTGGATTCAGTCCTGGTGCCCCCTAAGGACGAGGAGCAGATGCCACACCTGCCGCAACCCACTGCAACGAGCTCGATGCCGCACCTGTCCAAATGAGCTAGCTGATGCAACCAGCAGATGCCGCAGTCCATGGAGAGCAGATGTGGCTTGGGCTGTTGGGTACTCACCTCTCAGGTAGAAGGTCCCGGGTTCGGTTCCCAGTGCCTCCTGGAGAAGACGAGCAGACACAGCGAGCAAAACAATGAGCAGATAGATGAGGGAACCATTGGAGGGAAGGGGGGATAAATAAAATCTTTTTAAAAATCTTCATAAAAGTCAACAGATTTCTGTACTTTGCATTGGCAACACTTTGGCAAACTAAAACACTGACTAAAGCAATCTACAAATCCAATGCAATTTCTATCAAAATTCCAGCACCCTTATTTTTTTTTTCTTCCAGAAATGGAGAAGTTGATCCTCAAATTCACGTGGAGTTGCAAGGGGTACCAAAGAGCCAAAACAATCTCAAAAAAGACTCACACATCCTGACTTCAAAACTCACTACCAAAAATAAAAATAAAAAATATAAAATAAAATAAAAAAAACTTATTACCAATCTTCAGTAATTAAAATAGTGTGGTACTGTTTTAAGGATAGACATATAGATTAATGGAATAGAACTGACAGTCCAGAAATAAATCGGTGAGAACATCTATGGCCAGTCCAGTTTTGACAAGGGTCCATGAACACTCAATGGGGAAAGAATAGCCTCTTTAACAAATGGTGCTGGGGCAAGAGGAAATCCACAGGCAAAAGGCTGAATGTGGAGCTCTCCATCTGTCCTCTGCGGTGATCTGCTCTCACTGCCTCTTGACCTGACGCTTCTCCTTCTTCCCTGAGTTGCTCTCTTTTTTCGTCTACTTCTGTCACATTCTTGGTCTCTGGTTTTTTGTCATCTGTGTTCTCTTCTTTCTTTTTCTGACTGTGTCTGTCCATCTGATTCCTTGTCTCTTTTCCTGGCTCCATCTTGCTTTCCCTGTCCTCTTGCTCTTGTTTTTCGGTGGCCCGGGCCCCAGTTCTGAACCAGCTAGAGGAGTTGCTGAGCGACATGAAGGCGGACGTGACCGGCCTGCCAGCCACCCTGGCCGGGGAGGGCACGGAGCCTCACCCCACACTGCCACCACCAACGGCCCCCCAGTGCTGGTGAACGGGAAGGAAATGGTGGGGGCAGCGGTGGCGGACGGGCTGGATCGGAAGGAGCCCCGAGCCGGGGAGGTGAGCTGTATAGACGACTGACCGGATCCCAGGCCTCTCCTTCGGCCGGGAAAGGCCCTGTTCCCGAGGCCGGGGAGCACTGTGCCCTCTCTACTGCTGCTCTCTCCTTCAAGAAGGGCCCTTAGCGTCTTTCCACTCCCATGCACCTTTCCCAACCAAGCTTTGAAGAGTGTGCTGGTGGGAGAGGGTTAGCAGGGTCTTCCAAGTACTTTAAAAATATCTATTATTTATTTATTTACTTATATAATTTACACCCTGCCGCCCCCCCCCACCGCTGCTGGTGCTCGCTGTGTCCATTTACTGTGCATCTTTCTGCATCTGCTCCTCTCCCTTTATTATGCCAGCTCCTCGGGCCCTGAGCTCACCATGCCGCGGGCGCTCCTTCACCAGCAGGCCCCGGGGATCCGCTTCCCCCTTCCAAGTACTTTTAGCCCCCACTTCTAAAACGTACACAGCTTCCCAATAAAAGGTGGGGAGGAAAGAGGTGACACCTCCCCAGTCTTTTTTCCTGCAATATAAGTTCCATCTCCTGCAGAGGTGGGGGATTAACCATGCCTGGCCTTTAGGAACTTTTGTGGGGAAAAGAGCTTTGAAGAGAGGAGGGAGACTTTCAGAAAGGGATGGGAAATGAGCCCTGGGAGGTAGGAAGGGAAGAGGAGGGGCAGCTGCATGTTACCTTCCCCCACCCCTCCCCAAATTGAGGGTGGAGCAGATACAAGCGAGGGGAGTCAATCGCTGTTCAGCCTCAGAATAAAGGCGCTATTCACTGGCTCAGTTACCTCCTGTGTATGGGCATCTTGTGTTGGGAATCTTCCCCCTTCCCTAGGGACCAAGGACCACCCCTACAAAAAGAGAAATGGTTGGGTAATACTCCCTCAAGCCAAAGAGGAGCTCCCCAAACTGTTCTAGGGACCCAGGTGACCTAGAAAGGGTGGGAGAGAACACAACAGGCCTCCCTCCTCAAGGCCTGGACACAGACTAGAGTTGAGTGGATCAGGCAGAGGGCCTAGTTAGGGGGCCACCTTGTCTGTTCACACCTCTAGGACCAGAGCAAAATAGCGGAGGGCAGGCTGGGGTGACATGGGCACATCCGCCTTCCCAGGAGGGGCCAGAGAGAGTGGCAGTTTGCATGGCAAACCCTCCCCCCACTTCCTCTTGGCTGCCCCTTCACTTTCTTGCTGCCCTTTTCCCCGTCTCTTTCACACCCACTCCTGGTCTGTCCCGATCCCCTCTTCTGTATCAGGTTTATTGGTTGTACATATAAATTATCCGTTCCTTTAAAAAAAAAAAAAAAAAAAAAAAAAAAAGGATGAATGTGGATCAATGACCTAACAAATATAAGAGCTAATACCATAAACTCTTACAAGAAAACATTGCAAAATATCTTCAGGAGGTTGTGGTAGGTAAGTTTTCAAACTTTACCCCAAAAGCACACAAGCAACAAAAGAAAAAATAGATAAAATGGACTCCATCGAAGTTAAAAACTTTTGTGCATTGAAGGACATGGTGGTGGTTTGAAGCTGTATGTACCCCAGAAAAAAACGTGTTTTTTTTTTTTTTTTTTTTTACCGGGAGGTCCCAGGGATCGAACCTGGGTCCCTCCATATGGGAGACGGACGCCCAACCAGTTGAGCCACATCCGACCCAAAAACGTGCTCTTAAATTTAATCCATTCCTGTGGGTGTGAACCCATTGTAAGTAGGACCTTTTGATGAGACTATCTCAGTCAGGATGGGTCTTAATATATAAGCAGAATGAAAATCAGACAGAAGGAAGGAAAGCCACAGGAAGTAGGAAGCCGAAACAGAATCTGGAGAAGGAAGAGAGCAATAGATGCCACCACATGCCTTGCCATGTGACAGAGGAACCAAGGATCATTGGCAGGCAGCTCCAGAACACCACAGTTGTTGGGGAGAAAGCATCAGCTTGAGGATGCCTTGATTTGGATATTTTCCAGGTATCAAAAATGTGAGCAAATAAATTCCAATTGTTTAACCTGACCCATTTCATGGTGTTTGCTTAGGCAGCTTAGAAAACGAAAAGCCGTTATCAAGAAAGTTAAAAGAACCTACAGAATGGGAGAAAATACTTGGAAAATATGGCTCATATAAGGGATTAATATCCAGAATATATAAAGAACTACAACTCAACAACAAAAAGACAAACTGCTGAATTTAAAAAATGGCCAAGGATTTGAATCAACATTGCTCTGAAGAAGATATTCAAATGGCCAAAAACTATAGGAATAGATGCTCAACATCATTAGCTCTTAGAGAATACAAATTAAAACTACAATGAGGGGAAGCGGATGTGGCTCAAGCGATTGGACTCCCATCTTACCATATAGGAGGTACCGGGTTCGATTCCTGGGGCCTCCTGATGAAGGCAAGCTGGCCTACAGGGTGAGCTGGTCCAAGCGGAGAGCTGGCCCATGTGGAGTGCTGAGCCAAGGGGAGAGTTGGTGCAGCAAGATGATGCAACAAAAAGAGACACAGAGTAGAGACAATAAGAGATGCAGCAGGCCAGGGAACTGAGATGGTGCAAGAGATTGAGCACTCTGGAAGGTCCCAGGATCGGTTCCCAGTGCTGCCTAAAGAGAAGACAAGGAGACACAGAGCACACAGCAAATGGACACAGAGCAGACAGCAAGTGCAAAAACAAGGGGTGGGGGACGGGAATAAATAAATCTTAAAAAAAAAAAAAAAAACCCAAAAAAACTATAATGAGCCAAACTCTACAAATAAACTCACTACATTCCAACCCCCCTGCCCCAGTGTGGGACATGACTCTCAGGGATGAGCCTCCCTGGCACTGAGGGATTATTACTAAGCATTAAGAAGTGATGCATTTGGAGAAAGGGCTTGACCAAAAGGAAATATTAAACAAATTAGAGCTTCTATGGCTAAGTGATTTCAAAGTGAGTCAGGAGGTCTTTCTGGAGGTTACGTTTACGTGGGTCTCAGTCAGACTTCACAAATGGCCACAGTAAACAAAGCCACAAACAAAAAGTGCTCCTGAAGGCTGTAGGGACATCTGGACACCATAAGCAAGTCACATGGCCTGATGAAATCAACACCCCCTCCCTGGGTTCTATCCGGGAATATATGAAAATCTTCCCCAGTCTAACATAGGTATACTAATTTATAATTCCCCTAATCATGATTCTTTTACTTCTTTTATTTGAACCTATAATTTTCAAATTGGCTTTAAGTATATTTCTCAGAGACTTAAATCTTTGTATTGTTCATATGCTGATTGAGCCCTGAAACAAAACCCAGCAGATAATGTAGCCAACTCCTACTCTCCAGTTCTTCAGGCCTGCACTGGACAACTAACAAAATGATGATGGATCAGCCCTATTCCAAAAGCAAGGAGTATCTTCAACTGCAAGCAAAACAATTCCATTCTTCTGCCCCTGAGGAGAGTGGGTACAGCTCAGTGGCTGAGCATCTGCTTCCCATGTACAAGGTCCTGTGTTCAATTCCTGGTACCTCCTAAAAAAACACACACACACACACACAAAAACAACGGAGTGGGTGGGGGAGTGTAACCACTTGTCTTGAGTAACGTATAACACTGATATAAGAAAATAAAATTTTAAATTAAGAAAATCCTACAAGATACCACTTCACACCCACTAGGATATTTTTTTTTTAATTCTTTTTTTTCTTTTTTTTTTTTTAACTTTATTTTTTACATTTAATAATTGAAAATATAAACAATTAAAAACTAAAAAAAAAAAAGTTGAAAAAACCACACATTTCTCAATTAAATGTACTGGATACATATATATATATATATATATATATTTTTTTTTTTTTACTGAGAGGTACCGGGGATCGAACCCCGGTCTCTCCATATGGTAGACGGATGCCGAACCTCTTGAGCCACATCTGTTTCCCTAATTTTTTTTTTAATCAGACAATATGTTACACAATATATTTGGTTCATAATAGCACAATCATACAGTCTTTGTCCTTTTGTGTCTGGCTTGCTTCGCTCAACATAATGTCCTCCAGGTTCAGGATGACTACTATTTACAAAAAACAAAATAACAAGTGTTGGTGAGGATGTGGAGAAATAGAAACCCTTATACATTGTTGGTGAGAAAGTACAATGGTGCAGCCACTGTGGAAAAATTAGTTGGTTCCTCAGAAATTTAAACGTAACAATTACCCTATGATCCAGCTATCCCAATCATAGGTATATTCCCAAACGAATTGAAAGAACTTGGACATATATTGTACATCAATGTTCATCGCAGCATTGTTCAGTGGCCAAAAAGTGGAAACAAGTGGCTGTCAGCGAATAAAGGATAAACAAAAATGTCATCTAGGCATACAAAAACAGGGTATTATTCCACCGTAAAAAGAAGTGAGGTGCTGGTACATGCTACAACATGGATGAACCTTGAAGACACCATGTTTAATGAAAGAAGCCAGACACAAAAGGATATTGTATTATTTTATTTTAGCCACGCTAATAGGTGTGTGGAATAGGGACATCTCATTGTAATTTTACTTAATATTTCCCTAATGGCTAACGACATGGAAAATTTTCCATATGTTTATTTGCCATTTGTAAATTATCTTCAGTGAAGTATCTGTTCATGTCTTTTGCTCATTTTTCTAAATTTTTTTTTTTTTGAGGAACCGGGTTGAGGATTGAACCTAAGACCTCCTGTGTGGGAAGCTGGCACTCAACCACTGAGCTACACTGGCTCACCTGAGTTGGTTTTTTCATTTGTTTGCTTGTTTTCAGGAGGGACCTCGTATATGCGGACCAGGTCCTCAACCACTTGAGCTAAATCTGCTCCCTTGGTTTTTTTTTTTTTTTCTGATTAAACTGTTGAGTTTTAAGAGTTCTTTATTTTTTTACCAGGAGGTCCCAGGGATTGAACCCGGGACCCTCCATATAGGAGACGGATGCCCAACAATTTGAGCCACATCTGTCCCCCAAGAGATCTTTATATAATCTAAAAAATAGTCTTACCTTCAGATATGTCTGTAAGAAACATGTTTTGCATGTTTTGAAAAGCCTACAGCTTTTCATTCCCTTCTTAACTGTCTTTGACAGAGCAAATGTTTTTCCATTAAAAAAAATTTTTTTTTAAAAGATTTTATTTATTTATTCATTTATCCCCCCCTTGCTGCTTGTGCTCGCTGGGTCAGCCAACCACGCCGTGCGGGCGGGCTTACCTTCACCAGGAGGCCCCGGGAACCGAACCCGGGGCCTCCCATATGACAAACGGGAGCCCTACTGACTGAGCCACAGCCGCTTCCCATGTTTTTCCATTTTTATGTACTATTAATTAATGTCCATGGTTTAATGAAGGGTTCACTGTGTAGTTTTATGGATTAAAAAATTTTTTTTTTTATTCTGCTACCATATATACACCAACATTTCCCCCTTTAGTCATATTCAGATAATATATTTCAGGGCTCTTGTGTTCATAATGTTGTGCTACCATCACACCATTTACCAAAACATTTCCCTCATTCCAAATAGGAATCCTGTACATTTGAAGCCTTAACTTCCCGTTCCTTTCTATAATTAATAGACACAAAGCAGAAGAGTGGCTATCAGGTGGGGAGAGGGGAGAATGGGGAGTTATTGCTAAATGAGTATGAATTTTGGTTTGGGACGATGAAAAGTCTGGAAATAAGTAAATGGTGAAAGGTATATTGTCAATATACCTTTATGTCAGTCCATTTAAAATAGTACAAGATTTACATTAGGTATATTTTACCACAATTAAAAGTATTTTTTAAAAAAGGTTAAAAAATAAACTATATTTAAAAAAATAAAAAAGGATTTTGGGCATATGAAAAAATTGGAATATAGACTATAAGCCTTGTAACAATGTCAAATTTCTTGAGCTTGCTAACTGTACTTCAGGTGATTAAATAAGCGGATACCCTTTTCTTAGGGAATGCACATTGCAGTGACAGGCGTTCAGGGAGCAGGACGTGTGTGACCTCCACCCAAGTGCTCGGCAAACGGATTGATAGAATGATATGGCAAATGGTGCACAATGCTAAAATTGGGGGATATAAATGTATTTTTGAGTTCTCTGTGGGGGTTGTATTCTTTTTGTAACAGTCCTGTAAATCTGGAAGTATTTTCAGAACATGAAGTTAAAAAACAACAAAACTCATCACCACTAATCCTATAAACTTTTGGAAAGTATCAACATCTAAAATGCATTTATATACTCTCTAACCCTGGAACTTTCCTTTAGGGTGTCTTTCCAAAGTGTGCATAAAAGAAACATGCTCAAGGGTCGGATGTGGCTCAACTGGTTGGGCGTCCGTCTCCCATATGGAGGGACCCGGGTTCGATCCCCGGGACCTCCCGGTAAAAAAAAAAAAAAAAAAGAAACATGCTCAAGGTCACTCAGCAGCAGACTAATTAAATAGATTATGGTTCATCTGTGGTTTTGGAATTGTACACACTGCATGGAGAAGGATCTCTAAAACAGGCAAATAAGCTAGTTGCAGAAAAATATACCGCTATCTATGAATATGTATAATGACAGTCGCTAACAGCTAGCAATCGCTCTTCAAAAAACAGAATTCATTTAATCCTCACCATCTCTGAGGGAGGTACTACTGTTAGCCCCATTTCACATGTGGGGCAACTAGGGTAAAGAAGCATAGCTATGTGGTAGAGTCTGGACTGAACCCAGGTAATCTGGAGGATTTACTCTCAACAGCTGGCAGGGGTGACCTCTGGGGAGAAGACAGAAGATACAGCCGACAGGTTCAAAAAGCATGCCATTTCTCTCCAACAGCCTGAGTTAAACTGTGAAGTCAACTGCTCCTGCTTAGGAGGCCAACAATGAGCTGACAGGCTGCAAGAAGCAGTGGAGAATAATCTTTTTACTCTTTATCCTTGAATCTTGGTTGAATGTTTTACTAGAAGCTTAGAACCAAAAGCCACCTGCTCTTCAGGATCCAGCCGAAGGCCCTCCCTCAGCACCTGGCCAAGACCGATGCTTTTCAGCGGCTACTGGGTTTTGGGCCGTCTCAACCTTGCTCAGTATGGAGACAAGCACCAGGGCCCCTGGGTGGGCATCTGTGATGTTGTGGGTCCTAAACACATGGCTGCCCGGGCAGTCTCGGCTCCATCCCTGACTGGCTGGGTGAGGCTGTTTCCTTCCAACCTGGGCATGACAGCAGTACCAGCCCATAAGGGTTTCTGTGAGGAACAGTATTTGAAAGGTCCCAGGCAGCTCGTGTGAGGATAATGAATATCAGCTGTTATTGTGAAATGCTCTTGACTTGACAGCTGTAACCTACACCTCCATTTCCTCATCTGTAAAGGGACTAATAGGACAAACCTCAACAGACACACACACATTTATATTAAAAAATACGGAAGGAAATGGCAAAAGGGTCTGCACTGCAAAGGGCACCATGGAACATGGGGCTGCGGAGACTAACTCTGTAGAGCATTTTACATGTTTTACCTTGTACAGGTATTGCTTCTTCCCCCCATTGAATAGTACCTAATCCACTAGAATGGCGTGAGGCTTCAAGGACCTCATGCGTGAAGCACTTAACAGTTTGACTATTTATTTATTTATTTATTTATTTTCTTTTTTAAACTTTACTGGGAGGTCCCGGGGATTGAACCCAGGTCCCTCCATATGGCAGACGGACGCTCAACCATCTGAGCCACATCCGTCCCCCCAGTTTGACTATTAAACATACCAAAGAAGTGGGGAATGGGGTGGAGAATCTTGGCAGCTGCAAGGACAGCTAATTTTCTTTCATTTGGTGACTCCAGCATCCTAAAGTGGCTCAACCAAAAGTATTTGTTACCTTCACAGATTAGCTCCTTCTCAAAGGGGCTCTACCTCCTGGAGACACTAGAAGCCACAGGGTAATCATTGTGCAGCTCCTTGAAGACTTACAGAAATCCATTTTTATGATAATAGAAACATGTAACAAGAGAGAAATGTGAAATCTGAAGGAAATTGAATAGACACTTCTTGCCTGGGGCTGGCAGCTTCAAGCTCCACCCCTCTACCCTCCCCAGATTCCCAAGGGGACCTCTCTGGATGACTCAATCTTTGCCATTAGAGGTAGAGGGGGGTGGAAAAAGTTTGAAGCTTCAGAGAAGATTCTACAATAATTTGTTTGTATTCATCCAGATCCACCTGCTCCCCCTTGTGACCAAGGCCCCACACTGCAAAATAAAAGGTATGCTTTGCTGAACACTTCAAAGACTGTTGGGCAATGCATGCGGCAATAGAACTGCTGACCTTGGAGCCACCAACTCTGCACTAGGTGTTCAGAAAGTGACCACCCACCTTCCAGAAATGCCTCACTGGCAGCCCTATCTTCATCTAGAGCAGAAGCAAGGATGATGGTTAGGGCTGGGCAATCCAATTCCTCCTCCCAGTGAAGATTAGCCCCCTCCCCCACTGTTTGCATGTGTCAGGACCAAAATGGAAAAGGGGCGGATTTATTCAAAACTGGCCTAATTCAAACCTCACACAATTTTATATCAAGGAGAAACACAATTATGAAGTGTACTGGGACAAACTTGGGCTGCTGAGCAAAGCCAAAACCTGATGCTAACAAATAAAGCTTTGACCCAACTATGGGACTCGGGGAAAGTGACTCAACTATCACTTAATATAGGGCTATTACATGCTTTTACTCTGCACAGTGCCTGGACATATGAAGACGCTTCTAGTGTGGAAGAAAAACAAGCAAATCCTAAAGCAACTAACTTTATTTCTATACCATTCTTTTTTAAACAATCAAGGGAAATCTAGAAAATATGTAGAATACAAACAGCTGTGATTCAGGGTAAATGAGGGGCTGACACAAAGCTTAAATGCAACTGCCTCCACACTGGCCTGTGCCTCACTTACCGAGGGCTTTGTTAAGAGGGCACCAGGCTCCTCGACCTAGCTCAGCCCCAGGCAATCAACAGTCTCCAGGGGTGTGACCCGGGCATTGGCCTTTTTAAAGCGAGCTCTTCTACTAGTATCTGAGAATTATTCAACTTGGAAAGTCTTGCCCCAATATCCAAGAGGACTTGGTAACATTTCTTTTTGCAAAACCCAGGCTGGACCTCAATTAATTCTAAACTAAAACTCATGCAGCACAGCACACCAGATGGCACCTGTTGTTTTTCAGGATCTCAAACTTTGGAGGAAATACATCCCGCTTGTCATGTTTTTTCCTCTCTATAGCACCTGTCTGAATTTGGAACTCTGATTCCACGAGTATTTCATCGGGCCTGGACCTTATTCCCCTCCTGAAGTCATGGCCCTCTCTGTACGACATCAGGCGGGGATTAAGTCCAAGAAGGTGGCAGGAGGCTCCTAAGCAACAAAGTGTGCTGGTTCCTGGCAGGCATCTCCAACGTATGATACCCCAGAGTGCTGGTGACGCCGTGAAGGCACTGGGACAGAGGGAGGTGACAGAAGGGTGCTTTGAGGTGATCGCCACTCAGGGGAGCTGGTAGGCCTGGGGATGGCAAACAGTCCTCAGCAGTGCTGGAATGGGGACAGCCAGTCCCTGTGCCCCTTATTTAGCAGCAGCTGGCAATCAGAAGCAGCACATCTGCACAATCCCGGTGCTCACAGGAAATGGTTTGTGTTGGTCCAATTACTTCCCTCCTCTCTCATCTGGAGAGGCCATCGTGGGGGGAAGGGGAGAGGGAGTACATCTGGGCTTGCTACAAGGTAGCATCTTCAGGACTGCCAAGGCCTCAGTTCACTTGGGGCCAAGGCACTCCACAATCCCATTCCCCTTCATGCCATCAAAAAAGAAGAAGTTGTTGTGAGGAGGGTCCCTTTGAGACAGGGCCTACGGAGAAAAAGAAGAGGATTCAGCAAGTGCTTTAAAAAGGATAAAATGGGAAAAAAGATCTTAAAGCAGTCTAGCCTATGGCAGTGGTCCTCAACTGGGGTGACTTTGCCCCCAAGGGATATATGGAAATACCTGGAGACAAAACTCTCAGCTCTGTCCCTTAGGCAGTCATGTGTCCTTGGTAGGTCATCTCACCTCTCTAAACCTTAATTTCCCTATGTAAAATGAGAATAACAAATGCATGATCCTGGAAATAACAGTCCTGCTTGCCAAAACCACAAATTATTTATGACAATTCAGACAATAAAAACAGTAATTCAGATGGTGCAGACTGTAGCACCTACCAGAGGATGGTCCAAGGCTGGGATCTGGAAGGCCTGGGAGATGCTTGCTATTCAGCCATGGAAAGGATGATTCTCTTAACAGGAGGACAGAGCACTTTTGTTAACACTGAAAGGGCTGAACCTTCACGAAGAACTACCATTTAAAAAGGACATCACCTAGGTGAGCTGCTGGGTCAGGTTTTAATGGATCCTGAAGCACTGTGCCTGTCATTCAAAGGACCTCCTTGACAAGGCTAGGAATGGGCTCTAGACATCCTTAACTTCTTGAACTGAGCACCAATCCCATTCCATTCCCTCATCTGTAAAATGGGGACAATTACATACATTCATACATTCACCCAAAGAAAATTTATTGAGCAGCTATTCTGTGTTAGGTATCGAGCTAGGCAGTTAAGTATTCTGAGATGGTCCTGCCCACATGGAGCTTGTAAGTAGGAAATGAGACCATGCACTTAAAGATTTAGAATAGTGCATGGCAGAGCAAATGTTCAACAAAAGTAATGATTTAATTATTGATACTAATTATCAGTTGCACACTGACTATATGCACAGGGCCCTCAAGTTTACACCTGTTTAAGCAGATGAAGCACATCATAAAAGAATAAACCATGTTAGGCAGGCTAGGTGGCAAGTCAGTGGGGTCAGTGAGGAGCAGAAGCCACTCCAAGCCAAGGTGATGGGTGAGGACAGAGGCACACAGAGAGGAAAGGGACAGGAGTGACTGGAGCAAACACATGAGGCCAACCAGAGGGTGAAGCTGGGGCCAGATCAGGGTGGATGCAAGTTAAGAGCATCAAACCCATACTCCTCATACAATGGCAAGCCATTGGGAAGATTAACAAGTGAGCAGTAGGGAGGCCAGGCTGGTTCTAGGGTGTGGGCTTCCAGTGTTGGCTCAGCTTCCTCTGAAGTGTGTGACCTTGCATCAGACAGAGGCTTGCTTCTCTGAGGCCTGCATATAAAATGGGCACACAAATAGCAACTGCCTGCTAGAGTTTTCAATGAGAATGAAATATAATCGGGCTGTGCCTGGCACATAGTAAATTCTCAACAAATAAGAGCTGCTAATACTAATGGGATCCAGGGGTTCTTTACCAATATCTGGGAATCCCAAGCACTCAGCCCAGTGGAAGGGCTCAAAACCCCATAGATGAAACTGCTAGACTCAAGAACCGAATTTACGGGAGATGGTACATGTTAAACAATATAGAACCTGGCATGGCTGCTGTTGTCACCATCACCTCCACACCTGAGGGCAGTGGGGATGAAGAGAGATGAAGCGTGATTTAGACTTAAGGAAGCACAACTTGACAGGGTACATGGATAAAAGATGTGGTGTCTGGAAGGACTGAAGAAAGAAGGAAACAAAGAGGGTTCCAGGGGAACAAGCCTTTAAGTTTGCCCTTCATCCCTAACATTTATTCCTTAAAGGTGGTCAAATGGTCCCACAGGAGAAGGGGGAGGTCTGAGCCCCTTAAATTGCAGAACCTATTGCCAGTTGGCTGAAGCTCGAACAGTGTTAATTAAGGGGGAGTGGCAGGGACAAGAGAGCAGGGAATGGGGTGAATGAACACGGGGCAAAAGGTAAAGTGCTTCCCAAGCAAGATGGGGGCAGGAGATTCCAAACACACCCAGCAACCAAGAATGCAGAGTACTCTGGCTATCTGGGATAAACAGAAACAAGATGCTAGGCAACAGCTGTCCCCAGCAGGCAGGAAGGAGGGGGCTGCATTAGGGGTTAGGACTGGGATGCAGAGAAGCCATCACAAACAATGGGGTCATGGCCACCTGCCCCAGCCCCCAATCTCCATCCCACATGAAAAACCCAGGGAGCAGCTTCTGAGTGGGATGGAGAGAAGTGAGGCTGAGCACACAAGCACGGCAGTCCCACGGTCCATGTAGTGAGCCTCTCGACAGGGGCGCCATTTAGAGGCAGCACCTGGGACAGGGCAGCCAAGTGGTAAAAAGCACAGGCTTAGAAACCAGACTGCGTGGTGGCTCTGCCGCTTACTAGCATGGGCAAGTAATCACTTCTCCACACTTCAGTTCTTCCTTTATGAAATAAGTTAATCCACATAAAGAACATTGTCTTTGTCTGGAAGCTAATGGGCTTTCAATAAATGTTACCTATTATTGTTATTAGTCTATAAAAAATACCTATGTTCCCACCCCCACCCCCTTTATGGCTTTTCCATCACTGCATTCTTTCCTGCTGAGTCTGTCTATATGCAGCCTCAGAATCCTTCTCAACACAGTCCTCTGGGCAGCCACTACCAAATTCTCAGCTTGACAGAGAAACCGAAACCTCCACATCACTCTGAAAGAAGCAGAGGCATGAGCAAGAAAACAAGCAGGGCCATCACATGCTTCTCTTCTTACCCCTCTGTACCTCCTTGGGGCTCACCCATTGCCTAAGACACAAGCAGTTTAGATTTGAGAAAAGGGAAAAATATCAGGAAAAATAAGAGATAAAGGAGCCTTAGGAAGAGTGGGAATATCAAATCCAGTCATGTATCTCCAGAACAAATGTTCAGACCTGAAGACAAGTGGTGTGAGCTCCACCTCTACACTGTCCTCCTGAACATAACCTGACACGTACATGGACTTGGAAAGTCTTTTTTTTTTTTTTTTTTTAAAGAGTTTATTTATTTATTCATTTATCCCCCACTTGCTGCTTGTGCTCGCTGGGTCAGCTAACCACGCCGTGCAGGCGGGCTTGCCTTCACCAGGAGGCCCCGGGAACCGAACCCGGGGCCTCCCACATGGTAAACGGGAGCCCCACTGACTGAGCCACAGCCGCTTCCCTTGGAAAGTCTTTTAACCAGCCCTCGAGCTGCCTCATGAAAGAAAAGGATAAACCATTACTACGGGCAAATATCAAGGTCCCTAAAGAAAATAAACTTTATTTGGGGCATGCTAGAATTTTAGCAAACTCAATGTTCCAGGAAAGACTCAAAGTGCTGTGCTAGTTGTTGGTAATGTGACCATCGGTGAGCTACTTCCCTTCTGGCAGGGATACCACCACCAATCCATGGTCTCGGGAGCCTGTGGAGCACATTGCCTTTTTCTCTACAAATACCTATGGTGTGTGAATTCAAAAGAAGGGGCTGTAAAGCCATGGTAATGGATGGAGAGGTGCTGTCCATTTTTCTATACATTTTTTAAAGTGCACATTGCACTTTAAAATCTTGGTAGTGGTTAAAAGCACAGGTGTTGGGAGTCCCTAATCTGGGCCTCAGTTTCGATAGTAGACAGCACCTGAGAGGCACTGTGTCCAGCTCTGGGCTTAGCAAGAGCAGGCCCTCAAAGCTCATTTGCTAGATGGCCACCTGGATGGGATGAAGGAGAGAATGGGATAGGGTGGAGGAGGACAGGAAGGAAGAGGACAGGGAAGAAACAGGGATGGATGGGGCCAGAGAAACCAGGCAGCTCCTAAAGACGGTCCTTAGTTCTCTGTTTGGCACATCCATAAAGTCCTGCTGCAGTGGGACAACTATCTTCTGCTCTACAGTGACTTTTTTTTTTCTTTTTCTTTTTTACAGTGACTTTTTACCTTCACAATTTCCTGTGCCAAGATCCCTCCAACCACCGCACACACTGAGGCCATCTCTGAGAAGCAGTACCTAAAAGAGAAGACAAAGGAAGTCAAGCACTGAGGAAACAGAATGCTGATATGACATCTGGAAAAAAGTTCAGTCGTGGGTTGCCCTAAATAAAAACAATGAGGAGGAGTCAACTCAGACAGCAATGCTAATGCTGGCATCTAGGTGTGAAAATTAAATCTGACCCACCAGGGACCAGTAAGTGGTTGCAAAAGACCTTTGAACTTCGGCAAGCAGGAATTCTTTCACAACACTTTTTTTTTTTTTTTTTTTTTTTTAAGTTAAAGGAAAGACTATATCTGTACTTACTAAAAATAAGGTCCTACAAATATCAGATGTTTCAATGGTCACATTCTCGCAATTCTCTTCTTTCCCATAATGGGCAGTGGGTTCTATATGCTATTCCCAAACAAATGTCAGGGAGCTGGCCTGTATTAACATGTAGGAGGCACGGGAAATTTGGGGCCTGAAATTAAAGCATGGGGACAGAAAAAATTCTTCACTACCCACACAGATAGGGCATCCAGAGGACAAACTGTACTTGATAATGTCACCTGCGCCACCAAACCTGGGGAGCAAAACACTTTCTTCCATCACTTCCCCAGAGGAAGTATGCTCTGCCAGTTCCCACCCTGAGTACATAGGTTCCCCGCCCCCTCCCCACCCTGTGATGGCTCCCTCATCTGTCTGCTCGTTGTGTCTGCTTGTTGCATCTGCTCATCTTCTTTAGGAGGCATGGGGAACCGAACCCAGGACATACCAGTGGGAGGCAGGCGCCCAACTGCTTGAGCCACATCTGCTCTCATAGGTGTTTTTTAACTGAACAAATTGGAACATATACAAGCTAAAGGGAAAGCTTCCCTAAGGAATCCTACTACCAGGAGACTACCTCCATTCTTTCCAGTTCAGTGCACTTCTTTCTATACATTTTTAAAAGTGCACATATCCTAAACATATGTAATTTAAAATATAAACAGGTGCTCGCTTCGGCAGCACATATACTAAAATTGGAAAGATACAGAGAAGATTAGCATGGCCCCTGCCTGCGCAAGGATGATACACAAATTCGTGAAGCATTCCACATTAAAAAAAAAAAAATATATATATATATATAAACAGTATCAGCGATAATTCATTCTGTCCTGTAACCTACTATGATGGTTAAGCTGCTTAACATTGCAATCATACATCCTGGCAAAAGTGTCCAAACAATTTAAGGCAAATTCCTAAACAGAGAATCGCTGGATTCTGACACTTATTGCCAAAACACCCGCCAGTAAGGCTGGATCCATTTCAACCCTGACCAACTGTGTTTGTGAATGCCCATTTCCTCACACACTGGCTAGTCCATTCTGTTCAACCACAAAAGTAACTTCTCCCCCTGCTTCTAAAAAAGGTCCACAATAGAACTCTTAAACATATGGAGCACTATACCAAAATAAAACTATTCACCCATAATTTCACTACTCAAAGATCATCATTATGTGGGAATATTTCCTTTTGGTTTATGCTAATACACTTACATTCTGTACCATCATATTATACAATTTAATATTCTTTTTTTTCTCTTAAAAGTAAATCACGCCTCTACTATTCACCTACAGGAAGAAAGGAAATTAGGATGCATATGACAACAGGAATGAACCTAGAGGATATTATGTTGTTTTTTTTTTTTACCGGGAGGTCCCAGGTATCGAACCCCGGTCTCTCCATATGGTAGACGGATGCCGAACTTCTTGAGCCACATCCGTTTCCCTAGAGGATATTATGTTGAGTGAGATAAGTTAGACACAAAAGGAAAATATTGTTTGGTCTCACCAATATGAACTAAATATGATAAGTAAACTCATGGGGGTAAACTCTAAAGTATAGGTTACTAGGAGATAGAATGTGGGTTGAGAATGGGAGTGGATGCTTCTTGCCTGTAGAATTTATAATAAGGTTTACTGTAAATATGTAGAAGTGATGGGAAGCGGCTGTGGCTCAATCAGTGGGGCTCCCGTTTACCATATGGGAGGCCCCGGGTTCGGTTCCCGGGGCCTCCTGGTGAGGGCAGGCCCGCCCACACGGCGTGGTTAGCTGACCCAGTGAGCACAAGCAGCAAGGGGGGGGGGGATAAATGAATAAATAAATAAAAATCTAAAAAAAAAAAAAAAAAATGTAGAAGTGAGTAGAGTTGATATCAACACATTATAGTGAGTATAACTAACACTGCTGATTTATACATGTGATTGTGGTTTAAAGGGGTAGCATGTGGATGTAAATGCCAATTGAAAGGAAGCTAGAGGATAATCTAGGGACTAAAACAGTGATTTCAGTGGTGGATAAAGAGTGTGGTTAACAGAATAAATGTAAGAATGCTCTTTTACAAAGTGTTAAGAATATGGTGATATAAGGGAAAATTATAACTAATGTAACTTATGGATGGCAGTTAACAGTAATATTGTAATATTTTGCTGCAATGGCAAGAAGATATTGTTTCAATTCTAAGGGACACAATAGGGGGTTTAAGGGGGTATGAGGTTTTCCTTTTTGGAGTAGGCAAAATGTTATAAAATTGACTGAGGTGATGATAGCAAAACTGTGATGAAAATGAGAGCCAAGGAATGTACACTTTGAATGGATTATACAAAGCATGGGACTGTACAACACAGGGAATCTAGTGGTAGTAGATGGACTGTGGTTAACAGGACAAATAAGGGAACATTCTCTCACGAATGATAACATATATAATACTAACATAGGGTGTTAATAATTGGATGGGTTGGAGGAAATATATACCAAATTTAAGATATGGGATATAGTTAGTAGCAATATTTTGACAATGTTGTTTGTAACAAATGTTTCAAAACAATGCAAGGTGTTGGTGGTGGGGTCATGTATGGGAGCCCTATATGATCATATGCATATTTGTTTTGCAAATTTACAACTTTTACTATACACTTATTTATGTATGTTTATGTATGAATGATATACTTCAATAAAATTTTATTTTATTTTTTTAAAAAGGTCTAACATGACTCAACAACAACAAAAAAGCAAACCAAATCCAGCAACATAGAAAAAGCATATGACAAAACCCAGCATCGATGATAAAAATACTCAACTAGGAATAGAAGGAAACTTCCTCAGTCTCATAAAAGGCACCTGTGAAAAAGCCACAGCTAACATCATATTTAACGGTGAAAGACTGAAAATTTCCCATGTAGGATCAGGAAGAAGACAAGGATACCCACTCTCACCACTTCTATTCCACATTGTGCTGGAGGTTATAGTCAGGGCAATTAAGGAAGGAAAAAGAAATAAAAGACATCCAGATTTGAAAGGGAAAAAGTGATACTATATCTATTCAGAGGTGAAAAGATCTCATATACAGAAAATCCTAAAGCATCAACTATTAGAAATACTGATACAAGATCAATATATGAAAACAATAATATTTCTATGTATTAGCAATGAACATTCTGAAAATGAAACGAAACACAAGAACGTTCCTCTGGGTGTTAAGAATATGGTAATACATGGGAAAAATACAACCAATGTAACTTAGACTATAAATAATTAACAGTAATAACATAATAATTTTTTAGTAAAGGCAAAGAAGGTACTATATCAATTCTAAAGATAAAAAAAGAATATGGGATTTAGTTTTATGACTTATGAATATGATCAAGCATATTTTTTTTCTTTCATCTTCATTAACAAGGAAACCTTGGTCATGTCATTTAACCCATCTGCGCTCATTTATTTATCTTTCTGAACACTGGAGAAACAACTGAGTTTGTTTTTAGGATTAGATAAGATAAATGTGCCTAGAAAGAATTTTTTAAAGTAAAGCTTCCATAGATTGAGAAGAGCCAAAACAATCTTAAAAAAGAAGAACAAAATTGGATGACTCCCACTTCCTGATTTCAAAACTTCCTATAGGGAAGTGGATGTGGCTCAAAACAGTTGGGCACATGCCTACCACATGGGAGGTCCAGGTTTGGTTCCTGGTGCCTCTTAAAAAAAAGATGAGCAGACAGTGAGTGCAAACAACATGGGGAGTGGGGGGTGGGCAGAAATAAATTTAAAAAAATAAATCTTAAAAAAAAAAAAACAAAACCAAAACAACAAAACCCCCAACTTACTACAAAGCTACAGTAATCAAGACAACATGGTGCTAGCATAAAGTTAGACATATAGGCCAATGGAACAGAACTGAAGTTCTAGAAAGTCTTACATATATGATCATGTATGTATTTTTAGGTGGCACTGGGGATTGAACCCAGGACCTTGTACATAGGAAGGACCTTGTACATGATTATTGACAAATGTGATAGTTTAAAGCTATATGGGGGCGGATGTGGCTCAAATGGTTGGGCGTCCGTCTCCCATATGGAGGGACCTGGGTTCGATCCCAGAACCTCCTGGTAAAATGAAAGGAAAAAAAAAAAATATATATATATATATATACACACACACACATACATAAATGTATATATATATATATATAGAATGTACGCGGGCCAGCCCCGTGCGCGGGCGTGCCAGGCCCCACTGAGCCACACAGCAAGATGATGACGTAACAGAATGACACAAGGGAGAGCCAAGACGAGGAGCGCTGGAAAACCAGGAAATGAGATGATGCAGGTAGCAGGATGCCTCTCTCCCACATTGGAGGTTGCCAGGATGGAAGACAGGAGGAGAAGGATGAGAGGAGAGGTCAGAAAACAGACACACAGAATTGCCCAGCGAATGGATACAAAACAGCAAAAACGGGAGGGGGGGGGTTAAAATGGATAAAAGTAAAATAATAAATAAATAAATCTTAAAAATTAAAATTAAAATTAAAATTAAAGCTATATGGACCCTAGAAAAATCATGTTCTTAAAGCCAATCCATTCCTGTGGGTGTCAACCTATTACGGGTAGGACTTTTTGCTTAGGTTACTTCAGTTAGGGTGAAACCCAGGGTAGGTCTTAATCCTCTTAATGTAATCCTTAATAAAAGAATGCAATTGAGAGAAAGAAGAAAGCCCTGGAAGCCAGCAGCTGAAAGCAAGGAAACCGGGAAGAGAAGGGAGAGATCAGCAGGCGCCACCATGTGCCTTGCCATGTGACAGGATCATGGACAGCCGGTATTTGGGGAGAAAGCATAGTCTGATGATGCCTTGATTTAGACATTTTCATGGCTTCAGAACTATATGCTAATAAATCCCCAATGTAAAAGCCAACCCACTTCTGGTATATTGTTTGTGTCAGCCTAGCAGATTAAAACAAGGGTGCCAAAACATTTCAATGGGAAAAGAATACATTTTTAAAACTATTTTGGCCCTGGGACAACTGGATACCCACGTGCAAAAGCTGGACCCTTACACATATACAAAACTTAAAACTCAAAATGGATCATAGACTTAAAATTAAGGGATAAAATATAAAACTTTAAAACTCTGGGAAGAAAGTATAGGAGTGAGTCTTCATGATCTTGATAAGGAAATGGTTTCTTAGACATGACACCAAAAGCACATATGACAAAAGAAAAAAAAAAAAAAAAAGATAAATTGTATTTCCTCAGAAATTTTTAAATTTGTACTTCCAATGATACCATGAAGAAAGTAAAGAGACAGAATGGGGAAAATATTTGAAAATCATTTATCTGATCTGGGACTCAGTCCAAAATAATATAAAGCTAAATAATGCAACTAGATAATGGGCAAATGATCTGAATAAACATTTCTCCAAAGAAGATCCATATGACCCAGCAATTCCACTCTTAGATATACAAATGAAAACTTGTGTTACACAAAAAGTTACACAGATGCTATATAGGGGCTTTAGTCATTATCACTCATACTGGTAACAAACCAAATAGACCAAATAGACAAACTGTAGTATACCCATATAATGGAATACTATTCAGCAATAATCAAGAACAAGTTATCAATTCATGCAACAAAGTGGATGAATCTCAAAAGTATTATGTATGCTAAGTAAAAGAAGTTAGACTCAAAAACATGCTGTATGATTCCATTTATATGATTTATGGAAAAGGCAGAACTACAGGGACAGAGAACAGACCTGTGGTTGTGGGTGGGGAAGGGACTGACAATAACAAGATACCATGCAGAAATTTTTTAGGGGTGATGAAATTGTTGTTTGTCTTGATTGTGGTGGCATTTACATAACTCTATGCCTTTGTAAAAATTCTTAAGGAAGGAGAACGGGTGTAGCTCAGTGGTTGAGTGCCTACTTTGTATGTAGTATCTCCTAAAAATTCCCAGTACCTCCTAAAAATCTTAAGGGGAAAAAAATTTTTTTTTTTTTTACCGGGAGGTCTCGGGGATTGAACCCGGGTCCCTCCATATGGGAGACGGACGCCCAACCAGTTGAGCCACATCCGACCTGGAAAAAAAAATTTTAAACAACAAAAACAAAAAATAAAGACAAAACCAAAAAACCAAACAAATAAAAAAACAAGCAAAAACAAAAACACAACTCACAGAACTGCACAACAAAAAGAATACATTTTACTATATCAACTTAAAAACAAACAAACAAAATACACACACCATGAAGAAACAAGAATGACTTTTAAACAAATTCAGAATGTGCCCAGATTCTCCCAAAAAAGTACATAAAAAGTTGGAGTAAATATTTTCAGCCTTATAAGACTTAGCATTTCTGTTCCAACTATTCAACTCTGCTATTGTACGTGAAGGCTGCCACACATACATAAATGTGTGGGTGTGCCAGTAAGACTTCATTCACAAAAAAAACAGATGGCAGGCCGGAGTTTGTCAACCCTTAGATTAAAAGAGACACCAGGAGAGCAGATGTAGCTCAGTGGTTAAGCACCTGCTTCCCCTGTAGAAGGTCCCGGGTTCAATCCCTGGTACCTCCTAAAAAAAAGCAGCCAGGAATCCTGGACAGACATGGGTCTGCGTGGCAGTGCAATGGTGGGGCAGGACTGAGTCTAGGATGGTTGCTTTCAGTGACTGCCGTCCAGAGAGGTGTGAGTGGGGGTTCTAGGAGGGAACCCTGAGATGTTGGGTAAAGCCAGGGGCTGGGGACTCCTACCAGGATTGTTCATGATGCAATACCCATCACCACCAGCCCAGCCAAAAGCAAAAGCAGAAATCAGATGAACTTTGATGCATTCTGAAGTACCAAGTCGTCACGATGAACCCCCCCCCAACTAAAAGCAAAATGCTAATTATTAATGGTAGCTAAATGGTGCATAGGTGCTCACTATTGTACTATCTCAAAGGATTTTGCTGATTTTACATATTTTATGATAGAAAATATGTGAACAGATACAACAGCAAATGGTCAGTGTTTTTTTCTTGATAATGTAAGTATCAATGATTTCCATTTTCTTCTTTGAGTTTGTTCTGTACCATCTGATTTTTCCATGATAAAGAATAAAATTTCAAAAAGTTATGTTTAAATACAAATTATGGGTCCCAGCCCGGACGCGGCGGTGAGCGCAGGCACCCGGCATCCCCATCCTTCCTCTGGGCTCCACCGTGAAGCCAGAGGCGGAACTGGCGTGGGGGAGGCACAACAGGGCGAAGGGGCTGGGCCGTGGGGCCTCCGGCTTGCTGACCTCGGGTGGGCTTCCAGCAGAGGGTGGAGCGCACAGCCCCCAGCATGGGCGGCAGCAGCACCTGTGCGCAGAGGCCCGGCTGAGCCTGGGCAGGCAGGAGGACACCGGGAGGAGATGCTGCCCGAAGCCCCGAGCGGGACAAACCCCAGAAGAACCCAGGTGTATGTCTTCCAATTGGATCCCCATCCAAGCAACCCCGCAGCTTTCCTCCAGGAGGCTGAGTTGGTCCAATTCAAGCCTTCAGTATAGAAGAGGAGCGAGGACATAAGGCTTTTTCTCTTCCCATGTCTTCAATAGGTTGGCTCCACTCTCAGGCAGACTTTGACTTCAAGGCCCAAGAAGGCTGCCAGCAGTGACCAGAGTTACCTGCATCCCACTTCAAGTAAAGAAAAGAGAAAGCAAGAGCCTTTTTCTCAGAGGCCCTAGCTTTGATTAGTTAGTGCCCATCCCTGACCAGGGGGATGGCATATGTTAATTGCCTTAACAGGTTAGAGCTGGGGCTGGGGTTAAACTCCTGCAAACCTGGGGGTTGGGAATGGGGGAAGGGTGATTTCTTCAATCTGGGAATCAGGCCACGGACGGTGGGAGAGGAAGAGATGCTATGGAGGTACCACAAAACCAAAATAAAAGTGAAAAACTTATAACACCTAGGAGACAAAAAAATTAGGCAGGAGTTGAGAGTAATATTGAGTTGATTCCCATGAAGAGGATGGGCTGCTTAGCTTGGTTCACCATGGGCTCTCCCTCCATCTCAAAATTGTGTATTGTTGAAGAAATGCAAACTGATTCTAATATTAAAAAAAAAAAAAAAAAAAAAAAAATACAAATTATGAGTGGTCATAACTGATTTATTTATTTATTTTGTTTGTTTGTTTGTTTTACCGGGAGGCCCCGGGGATCAAACCTGGGTCCCTCCATATGGGAGACGGACGCCCAACCAGTTGAGCCACATCCGACCCCCCATAACTGATTTTAATAGTGAAAAACTATACACAACCTAAATATCCATTAACAGGTATTAGTTAAATAATTAAGCATATATCCAGGCAATGAAACATTAAGAAGAATGAGAATATGGATCAGTATTTATTGACCCAAACAGGTTCATGGGTATTTTAAAAAAGGAAGGCTATCAAAGCAATGTGACTCAAACAACCGAGCTCGTGCCTACCACATGAGAGGTCCCGGGTTCAGTTCCCAGTGCCTCCTGGAAAAGATGTGCAAGATAACAAGCTGGCATGACGGCAGGCACGGCGAGCTGGTGCAACAAGATGACGCAACAAGGAGACACAAAGAGGAAAGACAATGAGAGACAAAACAAAGCAGGGAGCTGAGGTGGTTCAAGCAATTGAGAGTCTCTCTTCCACATGGGAGGTCCCAGGTTTGGTTCCTGGTGTCTTCTAAAGAGAGGACGAGCAGACAGAGAGAGCATACAGTAAGTGGACACAGAGAACAGACAGCGAGTGCAAAACAACGAGGAGAATAAATAAATAAATAAAACAAATCTTAAAAAAAAAAAAAAAAAAAAAAAGGGTAGTGACAGTGGGATTCCATTTTGTTATTTAAAAAGAAAAAAAAAATGAGTACATAATACAGAAAAGTCTGTGAGGCTAGACCTCAAAATGCTCAACAGTGGAATTATGGGATTCTTTTTTCCCATTTTATACTTTCTGGCAATGGATATGTTACTTTCATAATCAGAAAAGCAATAAAGCACTTTCAAAAGAGAATAAATAAAATAACAAAGAACAGTGCAAGCAGATCACAGACAGATGAAGAACACTGAGACTTGTGCACAGCTTTCTCTACCTCAAGTGAGCACACCCCTGCTCGGAGATGGCAGTGGGCAATTTGTGAGGACAGCTCAGCTGCAGGATGGCAGCTCATTTCCGTACCAAGCTCGCTATTCCACTTCAGGCCATCTCTCCGCCTGCCACAGACAGACTTCAAGAGGCGGCCAAACACTTCTTACTTAAAGGGCAATGGAGTGGGACTGCTCTGCATGAGGACCTAGGCACTGGACAGCCATTCCTGCAAAGAGAATGGGCAGAAAGGAAAGTACCTTGGAGAGAAAACCAGTCAGCAGCTTGTTAGGTTCTGGCTTTCCCCTTCTGGGAAGTGGGGCCTCTCACTCTACTCACTAGCGATGCAGAGCCAGGCTGTTCATCACTCTAAATGCCCAAATTAGTCACTCGGCTGCACACTCACGGCCCGGCAACAGCACCAGGTCTGCTTAGCAGCTGCAGCCTTGCTGCCGAGTCCCTGGCTAAGTCTGTTGAACTAAACCCTGGGTGACCCGGTTCCTCCTCCTGCTGTGAAGCACGGAGCAGGCAACAGCACCTCTCACAAAGCGGTTCCTTCCTCACCAAGAGACAAGGTTCCGGCTGACTTGGCCTGAGATGGACCACACTTAAGCCTGCAGCGTCATTACCCCACTCTCAAGATGCCAACTTGCAAAAGCCCCCTGCAGACTGCTGCCTATTTTTAGGTGATGGCTTTTTGGTCCAGTGCTCTGCAGGTGTTAAACAGGGAGGAGTTTGCCAGTGTCTAAATGAGGCTCCCAACCAAAGTGAAGAAAGGAGTAGGCAAAGAAGGGAGGACTCTGGTGGGCTTTACTGATGACAAGAAACCAAGCTAGTGTGTTACTACCAGAGATGAGCAATGCACTGAGACCAGGGTAGGATTCTTGGCTGGCCACTAACTAAAACCTTGGGGCCAGTGATTTAATCTTTCTGAGCCTTGGTTTCTTCATTTATAAAATGGGAAAATAACAATACACACTTCAAGGGATTAATGTGGTGATTAAATGTGGCCAAGTATGCAAAGCACAGGAAGTCTTCAACAGTGGGGTTATTAGCTATAGAACCTGAGGCTAGTCACTTAACTTCTTTGAGCTTTAGAGTCCTTGCCCATAAAATGGATTATTGTGAGGATTAAGCGAGACCATGTAAATAAAGCAACTACCATGATACATACTACATAGTAGGTGCTAAATAAACTGTAGCTATGATTATTATTGCTACAACCTGGAGGCCCAGCAAAGCAGAATTTAGGACATCCTCCAAATGCACAGAGAGAGAACTGGAGTGAATGGAGGGTCACTGTGAAGGGGCTCATGACCTAGCCCCCATTTGGACTTCTCCAGTCAAGATCCTAAGCCTGACAGTGTAGAAGAACAAAAGATTGGTCACCTGAGGTGAAAGCATCTGCCTCATGGGAGAGGATGCTGGGAACATGGATTGCTGTGGGGTATAAACTGATAAACCAACTATGAATGAAAATGTGGTAACACCTACCAAATGATGAATCACATCACGCTGACCCAGCAACTCTTTTTCTAGTAATTTATCGTGCAGATGCACCTGCACACATACAAAATGACACACACACAAGGTTATTCACTACTGCAGTATGCAGTAATCAAAGCCTGGACACACTTGCAATCAGCAGGGGACTGATGACAACTATAGTTGCTCCACGTGCTGGAATAATAGAGAGCTGTAAAAGAGCGAGGAAACTATGTACTGATCTAGAAACATCCCCAAAAGATCATATAAAGCAAAAAAAGAAAGGCACAGAACAGTATATAAGCAGCTTATATTGCCTTGAATTTTGAACCATGAGAATATAAAATATCTATTTTTAAAAAAACAGAACCTGCACCTCTTTATATTTCCTATCTTGTTAGGGGGGCGGATGTGGCTCAAATGGTTGGGCGTCCATCTCCCATATGGAGGGACCAGGGTTCGATCCCCGGGACCTCCCGGTTAAACAAACAAACAAACAAACAAACAAACAAAAAATGTATCTTGTTAAGTCAATAATCAAGCAGAGAGGTCTATGGGAGCCGGGTACAGGTGACAGAGGAGGCTCTCCTCAGGGTTTTTGGTCTTGATAAAGGGTCTCCCTAAATTAAGGCAAATACTGAAAGCAGATGTTTATCTGTCCAGGCCAAACTGTGATTAATGCTGAGACCAACCTGACAAAGTCCTCAGGAAGCAGGTCAGGACTAACACCCAGGGAGTCAAGCACATCATTTCGAATCTGGAGCAACAACTCAGAATCTTCCCCATAGGTATCAGAATTAGGATCTCTGCCTTTATCTGTGCGGAATTTGAGGAGCACTGGGAAGGGAAAAAGAAACTAGGTTATAAAGCAAGTCTTTTCATAATAAATGCTCACAGGTATCAATAATTAAAAAAAAAAAATGCTCATTCCCATGACTGCAGCAATGCTACTTGTGTAAAGTGTAAACTGGCAAATTGACTTGAAAGAAATGTTTAAGAGAGCATCTGAGAGTTCCATAAATTCCAATGGAGAAAGAATATTAAATAATCACTCAAAAAAAAAAAAAAAAAAGCTCATTCTATAAGAAGTAATATATTAAAGTGTGGGCAGAGTGAAAGGTAATATGCTTTACATTTATTCAATAAACACAGTCAGAGAGGCAATCAAATAATTATAGAATGACGCAAGGACTGTGATCACATCATCTGTAGGTGGCATCAGGCCTGGTTTCCCTGACGAAGCAGCAACTGAGAAGCATATGAATCTGTGTGTGCGTGGGGTGGGGGTGGGTGGGGGAGAGAGAAACGTGCTTCCAGCAGAGGGAAAAGGCCCTATTATGCCCTAGAAGAGGGGTCAGGAGCAGGAGGGCTTGCATTCTAGGCATCAGTTCAAAGGGCTGCTTCAGCCAGAAAGGCCAGCTAAATACTCAGACTCATCAAATGGGCATGTCATTACAAAAAAAACCTCCCTTTAGTACAAAACCTATGTTTCACAACCTCTGGAAACGGATGAACCAGGGAAAAGGTTCAGATGATGGAAGGAAGTCCGAGCTACTGTGCAAAGAGACCCCAAAAGACAAAGATAGCAGTTGGATAAGGTTTCTCAAAATGCAAGCACCTCGTACTAACACTACACTTTGCCCACGATGTTACCTGTGTGCTGAAAAGGTAGGGATTCTGGTTCCACACACGTTCAACAAATGCCACCTTGAGCCTGGTCTCTAAGGCCGTTACTCCTCCCAAATCACATGGGCTATTTCGGAGCAGAGGTGCTCTGGGACGGCACTGCACACCAGCTTTACCAGTTTACAAAGTACATTCACTGAAGTCTCATCAGTATTTGCTGAGTGAGAAGATGAACTTATTCATCAAAGTATATACTCTATTGATATAAAGAGCTTGTTCCAAAAAATGGAGAATTGAAAACCTAGACAATTGTGTGAGGCTCTGTAAAAATAAAATGCAGGCTAAAAAGCCAGACAAAAAAATCAGAATCCTACTTTTTTTTGTTTTTAGACTCACAGCTAAATTTGGTGATGAGCAGCGAGGGTTGAGAACCACTCTCTGAAAAGTAGTACAGATTCATCCGCTGAGCCAGCAGGACTGAGTACCTACCGTGTGTCAGGCAGGCCTAGTGCTGGGGATACAAGACCAGTGAGCATGTCTGAAGGCTACAGTCCAGAGAGGGCAGACAAACAAGAGGATGGGAGTTTAGGAGCCACAGCAGGCAGCTCCACAGAAGCCTGAGAGAGGTTCCTAAATGGCTTATAAAAGAACATGCCAAGAAGAACCCAAACCAGGTGGCCTAGGTAAAGAAGAAACCACCTCTTCTCTGAGAAAGGCCCTGGACTGTCTTTCTCTGGCAGTTTCTCACATGTGCAGTAGGGCTCTCCCCATTGGCCATTGGAGGTTAAAAAAAAAAAAAAAAGGTTCCCAAATGTGTTTTGAATACAGACATTACTGTCTAGAAATGTTACTCTCTTCTCTTTTGCAAAAACACAGCTCCTGGATACCTCAATTCTATACCTGACCCACTTGGCATCCAATGCAAAACCAATGAAGATTTGGACATTGGCTGACACCGATCTGCCACCACCCAAGTTTAACTTCTGACTTTGCAAATATGTTGCTGGAATTCCAATTTGCAGTAAATAAATATAATCAAGTAAGCATTTGGGGACAGGGTGGAGAAAAGACTGCAGCAGTGGCAGTTAATCCTTGTTTGGACCAAGTCTCGTTTCCAACAATATCCTGTGAAGACAAAGGAATATGGAAATCTGTAGTACATCCAAGCAGAGGACTCTTACACTGGACTGCACTGAATGTCAGTGGCTCTTCCTGTCAAGAGGACAGAACAGCAGAACCAGAATGAGTATCAGTGCTGCTAGAGCAGATAGAGGCAATGCCAACGGCAGGCCCCGTGTACTGCACAAAGTGTATGCAGACTGCTGGCTTGGAGCTGCCAGGGTGGCAGGGGGAGCCCACGCTGGCTGCCACGAGAGCCACTGGCTGCATCCTGAGTGATCCTCTCAGTCCTGGGAAGGACGCATCAACTGTAATAAAGGACTGAGAAGGGAGTCATTTTTTATAGCCCTCATCACAAAGCTTTTTGTCTTTAGGTTGGAAAATACAGCTCCTTTAAACCTACAGTGGTCAAAACAGCATGGTACTGGCATAAAGATAGACACATTTTTTTTTTTTTAAGATTTTATTTATTTATTCATTTCTCCCCCCCTTGCTGCTTGCGTTCGCCGGGTCAGCCAACCATGCCATGTGGGCGGGCCTGCCCTCACCAGGAGGCCCCGGGAACCGAACCCCGGGCCTCCCATATGGTAAATGGGAGCCCTACCGATTGAGCCACAGCCGCTTCCCAAGATAGACACATTGATCAGTGGAATAGAATAGAGAATCCAGAAATAAACCCTCACCTATACAGTCAACTCGTTTTTGACAAAGCTACCAAGTCCATGTTAATGGGATAAAACTGTCTCTTCAACAAATGGTGCTGGGAGAACTGGGTATCTATAACCTAAAGAATGAAAGAGGACTCCTATCTCACTCCCTATACAAGAATCAACTCAAAATGGATCAAAGATGTAAATATAAAAACCAGGACCATAAAACTACTAGAAGAAAATGTAGGGAAACATCTTCAAGACTTTGTAGTAGGTGGTGGTTTCTTGGGCCTTACACCCAAAGCACGTGCAAGAAAAGAAAAAATAAATAAATGGGACCTCCTCAAAATTAAACACTTTTGCACCTCATAGGACTTTGTCAAAAGGGTGAAAAGGCAGCTGACTCAATGAGAAAAAATAATGGAAATCACATGTCAGATAAAGGTTCAATATCCAGGATATATAAAGAGATGCTACAACTCAAGACAAATGACCCAATTAAAAAATGGACAAAAGACTTGAATAGAGGGAAGCGGCTGTGGCTCAATCAGTAGGGCTCCCGTTTACCATATGGGAGGCCCCGGGTTCGGTTCCCGGGGCCTCCTGGTGAAGGCTCCTGGTGAAGGCAAGCCCGCCCGCATGGCGTGGTTAGCGACCCAGCGAGCACAAGCAGCAAGGGGGTGGGGATAAATGAATAAATAAATAAAATCTTAAAAAAAAAAAAAAAAAAAAAGACTTAACTTGTCCAAAGAAGAAATACAAAAGGCAAAAAAACACATGAAGAACTGTTCAACATCACTCATGATTAGGGAAATGCAAATCAAAACTACAATGAGATATCATTTCACACCTATCAGAACGGCCACTATTAAAAAGACAGAGAACTACAAGTGTTGGAGAGGATGTGGAGAGATAGGAACACTTCTTCACTGTTGGTGGGAATGCAGGATGGTACAACCACTATGGAGGACTGTTTGGCAGTTCCTAAAGAAGTTGAATATAGACTTGCCATGTGACCCTGCAATACCACTACTGGGTATATACCCAGAAGAACTGAGAGCAGTGGCATGAACAGACATCTGCACACCCATGTTCATAGCCACATTATTCACCATTGCCATAAGCTGGAAACAACCCAGGTGTCCATCAACAGATGAATGGATAAACAAACTGTGGTCTACTCACACGATGGAATATTATGCAGCTGTAAGAAGAAATGAAGTCATAAAGCATATGGCAACATGGATGAATCTGGAGGACATTATGTTGAGTGAAGCAAGCCAGACAGAAAAGGACAAATACTGTATGACTGCACTACTATGAACCAAATATTTGTATAACATATTGCATGATTCAAAAAAGAATTTATATGTATCCAGTACAATTGAAAAATGGAAGTCTTTATTCAAACTGTGTTTTCTTTTTAGTTTTTGTTTATATTTTCAATTGTTAAATGTACAAAATAAAGTAGAAAAGAAAAGAAAAGAAAAGAAAAAAGAAAAGAAAAGAAAAAAGAAAATACAGCTCCTTGAGCAAAGCCTAAAGCATTATAATCATAATAACAGCAGCAGCCAACAGTGCTTTCTCTGTGCAAGGCACCATTCTAATCACTTCACATGCTTTAACACCCATTAGATCCTCACAAAAACCTGATGAGGGTGGTGGGTAAAGAAATGCAAGTTCAGAGAGAGTAAGTAACTTACTAATAAGTAGTGGAGGAAAAATGCAAATCCCGATCTGGCTTCAGAATGTGCTTCTTCACCTTATTTGTATCCAGGAAAACTGGCAGGCTCTTGCTGGAATGCAGAACCAAGGATTCCAAGTGGTCTGACTCTTTGACCCCCATCCCATTTGACCACATTTTTGGGAGATGCATTGTCCAGATGGGCCCTGCTCTCTCTCACCTGGTCCATTCATTTTAAACTACTAGATCATGGGTGAGGAAGGCAGAGGCCGAGAGCATATGATCTTGGCCATCAATCTTCAGAAAGACCAGCCTCATCTTAGAGATGCAGCCAGCAGCGGGCCCTGCTGTTTCTCTGGGCCCCTTGCCTGTTCCTGGTGCAGTCCGCTTGGACAGGGGCCAGCAGGCTGGCACCATCCAGATACCTCACCGACCACATCTGAAGTCCTCTCAGGGCCTCTGGGATGGGGGCCAGTCAGTCCAGCCACTTACTTGCAGCCAAGCAAGAAGATGCATTTTTCACTCGTTTTCAGAAGTCAGCACTCCACTTAGAAGGGGTGGCACTTAGAAGGGGTGGAGGAAGGCAGAAGCCCACTTCCTAGCCAGGAAGCAGTCTCAGAACTGATCCAAGCCCCTGCAAGTCCTTGCTTACTACATTCTCCCTTGTGCTCTGTTCCCAGCCCCTCCCCCACAGCCAGACACACACACACACAGAGCAGTGCTGACACTGCAGTGCTGAAATGCACCTCCCCACCCCTCTCCAGGTGACAGAACCATTCCATTAGGGTCTAATGCTGTCGGGGATGGAGAGCTGCTCTGCCAAAGAGGACTCACCCAATCGTATCAAAACTGCACAAAATTAGAGTTCCAAACCTGATTAAGTTATCTGAACCTTTTAATTAACTCAGGCTGCTGCAGTCTGGGGGGAATGACATTCATTGCTGGAGATGATAGGCTTAGTCAAGGTCTGCTTCAGTTCAGGACTCGCCTACGTAATGGAAAGGCAAACTTTGAAAAGGAGGAAGCAAACATGTTTCATGTGTTTAGAAGATATATTGTGTACATGTGAATATACTACTACTGTAGCAAAAAAATTTTAAACACCCAATGGATTTCAGAATATCAAATTAGTGGTGTAACAGGAATTTGGAAAGCAATATTAGAATCACTGTATTTCTACAAACTTTTTACTGCAGTTAAATATTATGATTAGACTTAGTATAATCACTAAGGTCACCAAAAAGTATTTTTATAGAAAGAAAATGAAACTAGTGCCATAAATTAGCCCTAATCCAACTGCTGTCACCAAAAACAGTTGAGCTTAGTTGAGGGGAAAAAAAGCCAGGTCTATAGAAAAACTTCATTCAGCTGACTAATGCCTGACACCATTGCCCAGTTTCTCCATCCTGGCTCACTTAGTAGAGACACGTTATCCGCAGGAAAGGCCTGGAAAATCTACTCCACTCCTGGGTTACATAAACTTCCAGGAAAATGAAAAGTACAGTTATTTTCTAAGGCAAAACTCAGGGGCTGGCATTTACTCACCTGTTCATTAAGTATCTACTGAGCACCAACTTCGTGCCAGCCCCTGTGCCAGGCAGGGGAGAGCAAAATGGACATTCTGCCTTCTCTGAGCAGCCAGGGAGGGAGACAAACAAACTAGCTATGAGATAGCAAAATGTGCCAACAAGAAAGGGTGCTCTGTGCGAGAACTATGGGGCCCTCACCCCAAGTGGGTGGGAATGGAGGGATCTCAACCAGTAACCAGACTCTCTACTGTTAGGTGGAAACAGATCAGTCCTCACTGGCCCCCCAGGCCCAGAATGTTTGACTCCCACCATGCCCTATGTCCTCAGCATGTTCATGCTTCTGCTCTTTGGGGCTTGCTGACCTTCTCTCTGCAGAGACCTTTCCAGGCTTGGGGAGCTTTTAAGCAAAAGGCACCAGTGAGGCTGTGAAGAGCATGTGCTCTGGAGCCAGACTACCCAGGCTACATTCTGTATTTTTCCACTTAGTGGGACCCTGGGCAAGTGACAACACTTGAGCCTCACCTGTAACGTGAGAATCATCAGAGCATTTACCTTGTGGGGTTTTAAGGATTAAATGAACTAATACATGCAAAGCACTTGGGACAGTGCATGGCCCAGTGTAAGCATTCCATAAATGACTGTGTCCCCCGACTGTCACTATTCTTACACAATCCCCACAACCCAGTTTACCTGCCTTCTAAAGAAGTCAATATATTTGCTCTGGCAGCCTCTGTGCCCGACAGCACCTGGTGATGCAATTACCCATTTGACAGCATTACCACTCTTCACCTGGGGGCTCTAGAGACTCTGCTGCCTCGGCTCTGAGGACATTCCCTGATATTCTCCCTCAGCACCCTGCTCTTTCCCTTCAAGGCTCTTAATCTCAGTTTGCAATTTTATATTCACCTGGGTAATTAACCTGTATAAAGACTGTCTCGTATCCTCCACGAGATTTTTACACTCTAGGGGCAGAAATCACATCTGTTTTGTTCACCCACTATCTACTTAGCATCTAGTGTGGTGCCTGTCCCCCAGCAGGCACTGACAAAATATCTGTTCCACGGGAAGCCTCCAGGTTTGATGAACGAAGGGAAGCAGTCACATACTAGGGAGGAGGGCTCATGATAAGTGACCCAAGGTCCTCACAATTCCAAACCAGACCTGCTCTTTAGCTAATTGCACTGAACAAGGTTTCCAAGATACCCAGGATGAACCCGGTTTCTTACCAAGTGTTTACAAACATGCTAATGGTAGACTATCCAGCCAGGAAAAACAGATGCTTAGTGCATTGTCTGCCCTCAGGGGAAAATGAGATAGAAGCCCAGCTTTCAAAGTAGAATGAGGGCAAAAAGTACAGAACAGCCCATGGGTGCAAAGTCCAAAGTCCAAAGGCGGGACATAGCTGGGTTAAGAAAGGCAGGGACATTTCATGGAGAAAGAACATTCCTACCAAGATCTGTGAAAGAGGTGGAGGGAGCCACCATGATTTTGGCTCTCTCGACTTCCTATCATTCTCAGCATCAAGTCCACATTATTCCCCTTTGCTTACCTTTCTCTCAGTTTTCCTCATTAAGCCAGAAACTTTTAAATACACAGGGGTATGGGTATACATATGGATGGAGGGACTCCTCCTTCCCTTCCAAACATTTCCTGAGCACTTGCTCTCTACCCCACCCTGTGTTGAGCTATGCTGGGGACCCAGAAGTGACCCAACAGCCTCAGCCTCTGGCCTCGCACATGGAGCTCAGAATCTGTAGGGCACACTCACAACCCCTGCCAGTCCTCATGGCCACATGGTACTGTGATCTCTTTCTCCAGAAGATTTCACCTCCAGAGTGGCGTCCCTTGAAGGCTTACTCTGAAATGTCCTTTTCTGAGCTCAAAGTCCTGGCCGCTCTTTTGCCTCTGTATGAAATCTAGTCTATAACACACCAGTTCAAAAAAGGGGAAGAAGTGGTCTCTTGTTATTTACATCTCATTCTCTTCTGAAAAGAATTTGTGGCAGACAGATGAAAGTAGTTGGGGGGGGGAGGGGAAGGGCAGTACTACTTCTCAGAAGCGACCTCAGAACTTGACTTTTGCCTATCAAATGAAAGACTGAGATTACTCAACTCAAGCAAGAAGGCAGAAGGACAGGCTCTCAGAGCTGATGGGAGCATGAACTCTCAGTAAACAATGTGGGAATGTGGTACTGAGGATCTTTAAAAAAGGTCAAACCCCTTGACCAGTTAGTTATAAAGAATCTTTCAAAAGGAAATTGAATTATATGTAAATGTTCATTGCTGTGTGATTTATACCATAGAGAAATCTGGAAATAATCTCATAGCCAATAGAATGGTTACATAAAATATATTCAAAGAATGGAATATTGTGCAGTTATTAAAATTATGTTTAAGGAGGTTTTAGTCTTTTTTTGGCTATACTTTAAAGAAAGATATACTATCCTATTTCAGGATGATCTCTGCTATGTAAAAATAATATGTATAGTAACACGACAGAATGAGGTAGGTATAATTGTTACCACCTACCCCCAATTTAGAAGAGAGAAAACTGAGGCTCAGGGTCGCAATGTCACTTTCAAATCCAAAGCCACTGCTATAGATTAACCTCTATGTATACTGCCTCCCTAGAAACAGAGACAAGAAGACATGCTAATTAAAAAAAAAAAAAAAAAAAAAGACATCACTTCAGATGGATTTGGCCACCCCCACCCCAGAACCTTCCAGTATAGAACAATGCAATCCAGCCATTTGGACTCACAGTCCAGATCAAACATCCCATTCTTCCCCTAAAAAATGTCAAGTGATTCCTTAGCTTGACCTTTTAAGTAGAACATTCTGACTAGTACAAAAAAGCTGTAATCTACAAAAAGAAGAGTACCAAAATAAAAAAAGTATCTAAACAGCAGAGGCAAATTCTCTAGAGGACAATTCTGAAGATCCACACACCTCTACTGCATGGGTCCTTATCTGTCAGCTTTTGCCAATCCAGCCCTCTCCCTTCTCCTCAGAGACTCTGACAGAATGCTATACATCTAGACCCACCCTGCCTGGTCACAAGCAGCAGGGAGAGAGGGTCTTTTCTCCAGCCCAGCACTTGAATGGCACATGACTTTGACTCTGGGCATCTGCTGCTCTCCGCCAACCGCTCTTGCCGAGGGAAGATGGCACAGGACATTCCCGTGACTGTTGTCTGACAGTCAGAGAAAAGATGTGAGGCTTTAAACAAGAATTGCAGCTGGGCCTGGGGGCCTGCGAGCAGCTCAAACAGGCTAAAGAGAGGGTGGGGGAGATGTGGGGCTGCAAAGAAAGAAACTAAATGGCTGCAGCAACGCAGGTTGCTGACAATGTTGCCCATTATTGCAGTCTGGTCCTAGTGGGCCTAAGTTTCCCATCTGCAAAAATGGATATGAAAATGTCAGAGGCTCTTGTGAAGTTCAGATAAAATAACAGCCATCATGATATTAATAGTGCTAATAATTAAAGCTTGACTGAGTACTTTCAGAAACGCGGCACTGGGTACTGCTTAACTGCAAGGTTCTAGGGTGAAAGCCTTGGTCCTAATTCTGACCCTGTACCTTATCCTCTCTAAGATTCAATTCCCTTCTGTGAAAATGAGATGATAATAAGATCTGTTCTCATGAGGGTACTGTGAAGATTTCATGTGATCATGACACATGAGAAGTGCATAACCAACATTTATTACTGCACACTACCTACCAGGCCTTCGTGTACTCCTGTGACAACCCTGTGAGGTGGACATAGTGCTCTGCCTACTTTCCAGGTGACTAACCAGAGTCTGTTCTCTCACCAGCTGTCTCCACTGATGGGTAAACTCTGTACCTAAACGCGATTACGGGTCACCCTCTGCCCTTCCCCTCACCTCTCTTCTCTGTGTGTGGCTGTGCCTTCTTCCTTTCTGAATGACTGTGGTCTCTGCATTCTCTTACCACTGATAAGACAGTGGCACACACATTCACACACACTCAAACCACTGCTTTTTTTCTTTCTCCCTACAAATTATTTTTAAACGTTTGTGGTCATGACAGCACAAATCAACAAGTACTCAGCTGCTGCCCCATTATGGGAACCCATTTCCCTGTGGCTGTCTTCTCCTCAGTAGTTGTCGTTGCTGGACCCTAAAACACCTGCTGGGGAACTCCATGCCCAAGTAGCAATGGCTGCCTTCAGCCTGGTTTGCAAAAGTTTTTAAGTTCTTAAAATAAGAAGTTCCTTTTGAAGGGCACTGCACACCAAGTCACGTTGGGTCTAGAGACAGAGCCATTTAAAAACCATGAAACCATGAAACCGGGAGGTTGGGGGTATGGTGGGGGTGGGGGGAATGAAGGGAGGAGGAATCAAAAGTAATAAAATTATCTAAATACTTCTATAACAGTAAAAAAGTGAAAACAAGTCAAATGTCCATTATAAGGGGCCATGCAAAAGAACCCAGGCACCGATGAAGAAGAATGAGGTACACAAAGTTCTGAAAGGATACACCAGAGATGGAAGTTTCCTCTAAGGTATCTGAATATTATACTAGGAGGCTATCTTACTTTTAAGATTTAAAAAAGGAGAAAATATAACTACTTCCAAGGCTCTCCTATACATGATCAGCCCCCAGCTGATTATAACCCCCACCTCTATCCCCACGCTTATTTTGATATGAAAAAGTAGAGACCATGAAGAGTGAAGTGACTTGCTCAAGGACAGGAAGCATATGGCAGAGATGGGACCTGAACTTATTCCTTCTGAAGCCAAATTAGAGACTTCAGGGTTTGTTTGTTTTTTCACTTCAGGGTTTTGAGCTTAGGTGAACAAGAAGGTTCTACTAGCAGGAGGAAGGAGAGTGAAGTCATTTGGCTAGGTTTATGAGCAGAAAACAATCAGCTGGGGAGCGAATGTAGCTCAGTGGTTGAGTGCCTGCTTCCCATGTATGAGGTCCTGGGTTCAGTCCCCGGTACCTTCCAAAAATAAAATAAAATAAAATAAAAATGAAGGACTCCAAGTTCAACCAACTGTGGAAAACACTGCATTAAAAAAAACAATAACAAACAAGCAAACAAAAATACCCCAGCCAGCTGCCTTAGAGAAGACTATTAACTCCGCCAAGGAGGCCCTGAGGTCTGCACTTGCCAGCTCCTAGCAGAGACATAAACTGCTGGTTCTCTCTGCACTCTTGTGCCCTGGCCACAGATAGCTAAAGCAGAGTGTTAGTACTCCCTAGCTATTTGGGTAGTTTAGACACAGTCCTGCATCCAAGTCTGGGGCACAGTAGGGTAAAGGCCAAAGACCAACTATGCAAATTAGCACTGATCTAGATGGCTTCACATTGGCCTAAACGTGAGCAGGCAGCCAAAGCTACTGATCAACCCCCATTTATCAAGCCCCTGCTTTTGAGTTAGCTCTGTTGTCTAAAAGGTGTTATGTGGTTACAGAGGAAGGCAGCCTAATTCAGCCGTGGAGCATTAGGCTCCTGGGGGGAATACCAGAGCTGACCCAGGGGATAAGAGAGAAGGACTGAATCAGGATCATTTCAGGCAGAAGGAACATGTGTAGAAACAAACAGGTGACTTCTGGGGGACAGCAAGTAGTTCAGTATGACAGGGGGTAGGGTTCAAGGAGGGCAGAAAGGAATGGAAAGTAGGAAAAGGGGCTAGCAGGCCCAGGTCTGAGATGACAATCCAGGAGAACCACGGAAGGAAGAGTTCTTAAAATAGATCAGTCTGGTGACCAATCAGGAAAATGGATTAGAAGGAGATGTGAAGGCAAAGAGACTAGCTAGGAGGCTAGTAGAGAAGCTAAGCCGCTGATGAAGCTGCAGCCCTGTGGGAGAACTCATCCATCATATACGTATGAGGGAGGGAGAAGGAGAAAAGGGGGTGTCCAGGATGACCCCCTTCACTCTGTTCTTTAGAGAGTCACACAGAGCTCATGCCTGGGGACTCTGTGAAAGGCACTGTCAGGCAAGTTCTTGGAGTGGATGGGAACAAAACTATCAGTTCAACTTAGAACACTGATTTCTATAGACTCATTCTGACTCTGAGTGCACACAGGCATAAAAACAGACCAGCCAAACAGTCTGCCTTAGGCACATCACATAGCTTATCTTTAATGATGCCCCCTCCCCCAACAGAGAAGCTCAGCAGGGTGAAGTGACTTACCCAAGGACCCTGGGCTGGCTAGGGATTAGAGCAGGGAAGCTGTCTCAGGTCTGTCCAAGCATGTCCTGTGCCTCTATGGTACCTCACTCCCAGGTACTATTTGTATTTCTGGTAAGGTCCTGCCCAGTGCTCTTGACAAAAGCTGAAGGTCTGTGTGCATTTATTTATGGGCAAATATACCCCTACAGTCTGCTTAACCCTACTACTTGGGTGAAGGACATTCCTTCTGCAGATCAAGTGCCTAAACTGGAGCTCATCCCAGCCTTGCTCAAAATAATCCTTAGTCAGCAGTGGGGTGGTACTTACTATCTCCTGCCTGACTCATCAAGGCTCTGTAGTTCTCACTTAGGAGGGGTCCCAGAGACTTTGAAGTTTTGGGGAAACTTTATCTCCCTTCCAGAGACAAATGTACAAGATTAAAAATCCCTGTTCCACAGGTATTAAGAGAACCACAATTCATCGATTCTCTTATTCTCGTCCCTAACTGTGAATTTTAGTGATAGACTTGTACTCTTGAGAAAAAATATTTTGAAACTTCACGTATGCATTGATAGTGCCAGCTTCAAAATGATTTTGTATTTAAGCTTTCTGGCTCAAGTATTCAATGGTATAGATTTGAAATTTATAAAATTTGTTTTAAAAAACCTCCAAAACCTATAGTTTTGTGACCTTGTGAATTTTTTAAATACTCTTTTTTTTTTTTTTTTACCGGGAGGTCCCGGGGATCGAATCCGGGTCCCTCCATATGGGAGATGGACGCCCAACCAGTTGAGCCACATCCGACCCTGAATTTTTTAAATAAAATCAAGAAAGCAGTTTTCTGCCTCACCAAAAAAACCCAAACAAACAAAACACCTCTGTCCTCTCATTGAACAGATGATGATGATATAGTACCAAACAAGCCATCTCTAAGGCCCCAGGACGGCTTGAAGCCCTTTAAAGAATTGTTTATCCATTCATCCAATTTCTACATTTTACCATGTGCTGAGGATTTTGGTGTGTGTGTGTGTGTGTGTGTTTTAATTTTATTTTGAAATCATTTTAAACTTGAGAAAAATTTCAAAAATTATTCATACAATTCCTGAATAACTTCACCTAAATTCCCCAAATGTCAACATCCTACCACTTTTGTTTTTATTGTTCTCTTATGTTTATATCTATATATACATGATTTTTTCCAGAATGACTTTAAAGTTCTCTAAAAATAAGGATGGTCTCTTATATAACCACAAAACAATCAAAATGAAATTAACATTGCTAGAGTGCTACACCATCTAATCTAAGGACTTTTCCCAAATTTTACCAATTGTCCAACTAATGTACTTTAGTGTAAAAGAAAAAACAATTCGGGAAGCGGCTGTGGCTCAATCAGTGGGGCTCCCGTTTACCATATGGGACCATATGGGAGGCCCCGGGTTCGGTTCCCGGGGCCTCCTGGTGAAGGCAGGCCCGCCCGCACGGCGTGGTTGGCTGACCCAGCGAGCACAAGCAGCAAGTGGGGGGGATGAATGAATAAATAAATAAAATAAAAAAAAAAAAAAAAAAGAAAAAACAATTCCTCCCCTGCTCTAGAATCCAGTCCAGGATTGCACACTCCATTTAATCATCCTGTCTCTTTATTCTCCTTTCATCTTAACAGTTCCTCAGTCTTTCAAAACATTTTTGAAGAGTACAGGCTATTTATTTTATAGAATGTTTCACAATTTGCTTTTGCCTGCTATTTCCTCCTCATAGACTGGATTTGTGCACTCTGGACAGGGAGTCCAGCAGGAGTGATACTGGTCCTTCTCCGCCATCAGATCAGGCAGTGTGTATCCACCTGGCCCATTCCTGGCATGATAGCTCTAATGTTGGCTGAAGTACTATTGGCACACCCGGGGCCCCCACCCCGGGTTCCTCAGTGTTTCTCCTTGTAATTAATTAACAAGTACCTTGTGTGGAGAGATACTCTGAAACTTTATAACCATCCTGTTTCTCAATAAACTTTCCCCACTAGTTTCAGCATCCATTGATGACTTGCCGGAAACAATTTTATTACTATGGGGATGGCCAAATATCAATTTTTAATCTCCATCCTTCCTTCTACATTTATTGGATGTAAAAAAGTGCTTTCCCTCTCCCCCGTTTATTCATTCATTCATTTATTATCAGTATGGACTCATGGGTTATTTTTAAAATGGGTATGATCTATTACTATTATAATTTATTTTGATCCTCAAATTGTCTCAGATTTGACTGGTAGGAACCCTTTCAAGCTGGTTCCTCTGTCATTCTGATAAACCTCCATCATTCTTTGAGCACTTCCTTACTTTCTAGAATGGTAAGAGATTCCATGCTTACCTGTAATTTTCCTACCCCTGCCCTGGAATCAACCATTTCTGCAAGGAGCCCTGTTTCCTTTTAGTGGAGAAAGATATTATGTAAATCAAGATCTGGACATTAGATGTGCTCATCGCTACTGGGATGTCTTTGCTTCTAAGAGCTCTCAATAGAGAGCTAGAAAATATATATAAATGTGAATATACATACATATGCACATATATTTCTATATCTATATATAAAAATAGTAATACTTTAATATTCTTTAATTGTAACAAAGTTACCATTCCAATGCTAAATGTCAATAATAGGGGGGTATAAGGGGTATGGGTTTTTCTCTTTGAGGGTAATGAATGTGTTCTGAAATTATTTGTGGTGATGAACGCACAACTTTGTGATTATACTGAGAGCCACTGATTGTACACTTTGGATGCACTGAATAGAGTGTGAATATATTTCAATAAAACTACTTAATAAAATGATCAATTAAAACAAAAAAACAAACCACGAGTTCACCCTGATACCTCCAATTCCCACAGGGTTCCTACAAGCCTTTCCCACCTTCCATAATCATAGAACCCCCTTTTCTTTTCTAACAATAAGGAAATATGGCTTTCATTATCCATAATATATTTGCCTATTTACTCATGCCCAGAATCAACAGTAAGTAGTATCAGAATTGCTAACCCTTATCACCATGAAAAGACAAACCTACTAACTAGAGTTCAATATTTGTTTACAGTTCTTTATGTCTTTAGCCTGAGGGCATATAGGCAAAATAATGGGTTCAAGAACTACTTCGGTTAGTTCTTTTTCCCTGCCTCAGGATAGTTATGCTACTCATTTTGAAATACAGTACTTAACACTTAAAAATAAAAATACAAATGGGCAAATGAAGGCTCTTGACCCCAGCAGGATATAGGTTCTCCTTCTACTATGGCAGTGCTTTCCCCTGAATTTGGATAACCCAGAAACCTGGGTAACTTTATTTTTTATTTTTTTTTAAAGATTTTATTTATTTATTCATTTATCCCCCCCTTGCTGCCCGTGCTCGCTGGGTCAGCCAACCACGCCGCGCGGGCGGGCCCACCCCCACCAGGAGGCCCCGGGAACCGAACCCGGGGCCTCCCATATGGTAAACGGGAGCCCCACTGATTGGGCCACAGCCGCTTCCCCTGGGTAACTTTATAACATAAAGGGATAGATGGCAGGTATTTTGATTCAATAACTCTGAGCTAGGACTAGGGAATCTGTGTTTTTCAAAAGTTCCCTGGTTGATTCTGACATTCTATCAAATGCGGAACCACTGGCCTATAAGAATCAAAGACACACTTCAGTCTAAAAAGGAAGGTCCTGATGACCTCGTCTTGGGCCAGTTCCCACTAAGATCCAGTCACCCCGTGACAAGATCTTCGTACCTCTGGCCTTCGGCACGTGCTGCTCCTCTGCCTGCGATTCCCTCACTTCTCTTTGCCATCTAGCAAATATCTTGTTTGTTCTTTAAAATCCAGCTCAGACATCTCCCCCTCAGTGAAGACGTCATAACGACCACAGATGTCCAGACCCTCAGTTCTCTAAGCTCCCCAAAGCAGTTTGCTTTTGATTATTATAAAGTAACACAAAGATACTGAAAAAGCGATAATAACAACACCACAGCATTTCTCTAGTCCTCCATTACAGCTCTCCTCACAACAAAGTAGAATTATTTGTGTTTGTCTTTTCTAATGTCAATTGGAAAAATAAGGCTTATTTTCACTCATCTGATGATTCCCAGGCATGGGATCTGGCATATAGCAGGTGCTTAAAAAAACGTTTGGTCTAAGATTATTTTCAGCTTTAATTCTGTGGCTCAAAAATGGCTTAAGTACTTTTCCACAACTCATCAGAACAGAGACTGAGAAAGTTTAGATTGCCAAGGATTCTCTGATAAGCAGTTCTCATCTTGAGACGAAGTCCATTTCTTCCTGCTCTGGGCTAAACCTGCATGTTATTGTTCATGCTGGTAAATGAATGCTGTTTCCATAGTAGACCTGATATTTTTAGCACTCCTGTTATGATAAACTCAGAGTAACCTCAAAAAGAACAAATCAAAGTCAACTTTATGCCACAGGAAACCAGCTCATGCTTAATGTTTTGCAGCATGCCATGGGAGAATAATAAAAAGATGAGACCTTTTGCTCACAGATGGCGAGGCCAACTCTTAAGATAGTGGAAAAATGCAGCAGGAAGCATTCAGTCTGGCCACTATCTTATTAAGTAAACTGGAAAAACACTCAATACTCAAACAAGGTAAACATGCGCACTGACAGCAGGGCAGCTGCTTCACCAGCGGCTGGAATTGTGAATGGGGCTGTTAAGAAATGTTTGTATGTGAGTGGCACACCAGGGCCACGGAGACAAAATCAAAAGCCTGGTGGGTACAAGGACATCATGGGGCAGGCCTCACTTCCTCCCTCTAGAGTAGGGCAAATGACCAGTCAAGCAATAGCCAGTAATTCATACAAAAAAATATTTATTTATTGAGCATATACTGTGTGCTCCATTAGGCAAAAGTGAAACAAAGTTTCTTTGGAGGTATTCTGGGACGACAGATAAAAACACCACAACACCACAACCACGCACCCTGTCCTCACCAGATGCATTAGCCACATTCCTAGAAAGTCTCAAAGAAATTCCAAAGACTGGGAAAAACTGAAAACAACTTAAATGTCTTTCAAGATGGGACTGCTCATAGATGATGGAACATCCAAAGGAATACTACATAACGTAGCCAACCAGGATGAATGAGGTCATTCTACATATGCTTCAAGATCATCTTTCTGTATCATTTAAGGACATTAAGTAAAAAACACCACCACCAACACACAAGTTGCCATGGTGTGTAACAGTTGGGTAACACACAAACATACATGCAGATGACTATACTTGCTAATTATTTTCCAAGATACTCAAGAAATTGTTAGCAGTAGTTTTTCCTGAAAATTGAGGAGGGGAGATTAGGAAAGGTTTAACGATGAAAATTTACTTTTTATACTTTTGTGTATCGTTTACATTTTAAATTATGATTAATTTTTGAATGAAAATAAAATTCAAATGTTTTTTTGAGGGTAAAAAAGGGAAGGCTATCTGGGGTCAGAATTCAGATAATCTTTGTGCCTAACACACATTTAAACCAGAGTTTTCTGTAGTGTGGTGGTGATCATGTTTCCCTAACATGTAAAGTTAATCCTTGATTTGAAATTTAGCAAAACCACTTAGGTTAGAGACAGTATCTTATGGCAGTTAAGGGTACAATCCATGGATCAAACAGATGTCAATGTCTAAATCCTGGCTTCTATCTGTGAAACCAAGTGCGTGACGTTGAACAAGTCACAACTATGCCTAACCTCCATCTCCTTATAGGAAAATGGGATTAACAACTATACTTCACAATTTCAGTCACACTCACAGGGTTGTGGCAAGACTGTAATATGTCAGGCACTCAGCACACTACCAGGTTATGTTCAAGTAGTGTTCAATACACAATAACCATTCTTATGTGCCACAAACGAATACAGAGCCATTACCTGAAAAGTTTACTACTCAACTTGGAGATTCCCTAAGGCCATTCCACATCCTGATGTCTGAATGTTACCAAGGTTTGACTGACTTCATAACAGCAAAATCAAGGCCACTTTCTAATTACATCAATTTCAGGTGTGCTTACCTTGATAAAATCCTTCCTGGTCCTACTCAACATGTGATTGTAAAATATTCTGAAGAGGGCCAAAGAGGAAAGGGAGAATGTTATGTACTAGGCACAGATGCATAGCCAAGGTCCCACTTACCTGCCTTAGAGCTGAGGGAAGGAGGGTCTATCCTCCAACAACCTTACAGATCAGGAACCAGGCCGGGAAGCTCACACACCAAAGGTCGTCCCAGCTAAGGTATGAGGGGAACTGTGATCTGAGCTCGGGACTGCTGACCTCCAAAGCCAGTGCTTTTTCCATGACACAGAACCACCCACCACTCTTTATGGGCTGCACTTTTAATACTATAACTGGCAATCATACGTGGGCTGGACAGTTGGGGAAAAAATACGATTCTAACTAAAATCAAACTTTAGAACTACCTGGAGGATATTCTGTTTGAATTAATAAAATGGCTGATCTCTAGAAATTTTTAAAAAGAAGTACACTCAAAATGGGTAAATTTTCTGGTATAAAGTGTACCTTAAAGAAGTAGTTGACAGTATAAAAATGATGTGGGGAAGTGGATGTAGCTCAGGCAATTGGGCTCCTGCCTACCACATGGGAGGTCATTGATTCGGATCCTGGTACCTCCTAAAGAAGACAGTCAGCTGGCATGACAGGGAGGTGCAGCGAGCTGACCCAACAAGGGATGTGGGGAGAAAAAAACAGAATGAGAGACACAACAAAGCAAGGAGCAGAGGTGGCTCAAGCGATTAGGCACCTCCCTCCCACATCAGAGGTCCTGGGTTCGGCTCCCGGTGCCTCCAAAACAAACAAGGAAGACGAGCAGACACAGCATGTGAAAAACAACAAGGGGGTGGGGAGAAATAAATAAATAAATAAATAATAAATAAAATAAATCTTTAAAAACATAAAATAAAAATAAAATAAAATAAAATAAACGCAGAAAATGCTAGGCACAAGAAAGAACTTATATTTTATTAGTTGCATTGGATACTTAGAATAAAAGGACACTTTGGAGACCAGCTTAGTCCTACCATTTCATCAGGTAAGGAGGCAAACTGACTTATCTGTCCAAGGTCACAGAGATAACTCTCACAGGCCAAATTACAAGAGAATCTCAACATTACACGAATGGCTGGGCAGAAAATCAAAAGAATTGTTTTTCTGAATTTAAGAACAATGTGATATATCCACAGAGAGTCAGTCTGACACTTACAAGCTGAGGGTTCTAAGTTGCTAGCAGTGACCCAGGAAAGAGATCATGAGAGTTATTTCTTTCTACTTCTGGAATCTACAGGTCCAACAGCAGCCCATGGAGTTAACCAAGTATGCATCAACAGGAAAACTCGTAGGAAACAAATCAGGCCCTCACACTCGTTGCATTTGAAACACTCCTTGTAGTTCCAATTGCAGCACCTCTAGGAAGACATACAGGAGTCCAGTAAGAACCAAATGAGCAAAGAAATCATCAGGAATGTGCATATGGTGACACACAAGAATGGTTAGGACTTATCACCTGCTGCAAAGAGAAAGGCCCAGGTATGATTATGGTGGATACCCCCAAAACCCAGGAAGAGCTCTGTGTGTGGTATAAAAGAACTAAAGCCTTGGGAAGTGGCTGTGGCTCAATCAGTGGGGCTCCCGTTTACCATATGGGAGGCCCCGGGTTCGGTTCCCGGGGCCTCCTGGTGGGGGCGGGCCCGCCCGCACGGCGTGGTTGGCTGACCCGGGGAGCGCAAGCAGCAGGGGGGCGGATAAATGAATAAATAAATAAAAATCTTAAAAAAAAAAAAAAAAAAGAACTAAAGCCTGGAAGAGTTAGAAGAACTGGGTTTTAAATCCAGGTCTACCACTAGCTTAGACAAACATGGCGAATCATTTCCATTTTGGGCTTTTTTTTTTTTTTTTAATCGTAAAAAGAGAGCATTTAGCCTAATTAGGACTGAAAAGATAGGGTTTTTTTAGGAGGTACCAAGTATTGAACCCAGCTCATATGTGGGAGGCAGGTGCTCAACCACTGAACTACACCCACTCCCCAAGATGGGTTCATTTTGAATGCCGAGTAGGAGCGTGACTGCAAGCAGCACTGTTTTAAAAGATTCTGAGGCTATGGGACAAGTGGCATGATCACTTAGCCAAGTCTGCCATTGATGAGAGTTGAAGCAAAGAATGGAAAGCACACATTTGCCATCCTTGCCCTTTATGATATGTGAAGTTGCCACCTCCCTTTATAATTCTTTGTGACTATGAACCAATGAACATACTTTTATAATCACCAAACGCAAATTCCTGGAACTTGAAAATGAAAAGACAGCTAATTAGTACCATTTAAGAAAGAGAGAAGGAAACATGGGATGTATTAACCAGCAAAGTGTCACAGGCAGAAAATTAAAAACCAGAAGTATGTTACTATAGTACCCACACTAGTAAGGAGTTAAGGGTAAAATAAGTCAATCCCAAAATGTCTGCTACACAGAAGGCACACATGCCAAGAGTAGCACCACACTTCATGGGTAATATAGTTCCCTAGCACTTGCTCTATGTAAAGGGTTTCACCTGTATAATTTCACTCAAGCCTCACAAAAGCTCTCTGAGACCAAGGGAAACTAAGTCAGTGGCTCAGTGTCATGCATCTAAAAAAACTAGTGGGGAAGCGGATGTGGCTCAAGCGACTGGGCTCCCGTCTACCATATGGGAGGTCCAGGGTTCGATTCCCGGGGCCTCCTGGTGAAGGTGAGCTGGCCCATGTGGAGAGCTGGCGCAGCAAGATGACGCAACAAAAAGAGACAAGCTGACAGAAAAGCGCACAACGAATGGAAACAGAGAGCAGACAGCAAGCACCAGCAGCAAGAGGGAATAAATAAATAAAATATATATTTAAAAATAAATAAATAAAATAAAAAAATAAAAAAAACTAGTGAAGCCAGGGACAGAAGCCAGGCCTGTCTGAGTGCAAAGCTCCTGATCTGAACAACTGTGTGCCGCTGAGCCAGATGGGCCAGAACATTAAAGCAACTACTCTTCATCAACGGCCTGCCCAGCTCCCAGCCCCCTGATTAAATAAGTTTTCCCCAAGCTATTTCCAGGGTGCTAATTCTGCCTCTCCAGCTCAATGATGGGCTCCTTGAGAGCAGGGACACCCTTTTCACCCGTAAAATGACTATACAGTAGCTGTCTCATAGGGTTGTTGCATGGATTCACTGAGCTAATAGATGTAGAGTGCTGAGGGAAGCCTGGGAGCGATCAGAATTTTAAATTTCATACATTAGACTTAAAAGATATAAGTTGTTCAGGTCCAACCTTCTTTGCCATTTACAATGTGTCCTCCTCTTGGGCAAAACACTTAGCCTCTCTGGGTGTCCACTTCCTAATCTCAAGAAACAAAATTGGGAATAATTTCCACTCTATCTACCATAAGGGCACTGTGATGATAAGAGGGATGACAAACATTTCTGGAAAGTGCAAGGGGTTAGAACAGGGCTTCTCTACTGTGGCACTACTGACATTTTGGGCCAGATATCTCTGTTGTGGAGGATTGTCCTGTGCACTGTAGGACAATCAGCAACATTCCTGGCCTCTAACCACTAGACGCCAATGATACCAGCTCCCCAGTTGTCACAACCAAAAAAGTCTTGAGACACTGTCAAATGTCCTCTGTGGGGCAAAATCATCCCGGGTCAATAGTTCAGGTACTTTTAACCTCAAATGCAGTTGCTAAGCTCTGGATCCCACAGCCATGGATACGTGCTTCTCAGGGAAGTGTAGGGGAGCTTAGGATCCTATAACTTGGACACTCAGCCCCACAGAAAACTGACCCTGATGCTCATCATAAATCCTCTAGAAACAGACAACTTTCAGAAGTCGTCTTCTGCCTCCCAAGATTCTAAGGATTAAGACGACATCAGATGTAGATAATTTTCTCCAATGATCTTCTGATCCATAAGAACAACTGACTTACATCTTATTGTCTCCCTCTTTTCCTACTGCTTGTGTTTTATGTCGTTCAAGGTATTAAACTGGGAAGCGGCTGTGGCTCAATCAGTAGGGCTCCCGTTTACCATATGGGAGGCCCCGGGCTCGGTTCCCAGGGCCTCCTGGTGGAGGCAAGCCCGCCCGCACGGCGCGGTTAGCTGACCCAGCGAGCACAAGCAGCAAGGGGGGGATAAATGAATAAATAAATAAAATCTTTAAAAAAAAAAAAAAAAAAAAAAAAAAAAAGTATTAAACTGTTAAAATGGCCTTTAAAAAAATCGCTCTGGTTGAGAATCACTGGATTATGATAAGCTCAAACACCACTTGGCTCCTTTTATAAGCAACAGTTAGGGTAATACCCCAGAACCTCTGCAAATTAACAGCTTTATTTACTGGGGGATTTCTATGTGCTAGGCACTGAACAATTAGCTTCTCCCAAATGGCCTAGAAGCCATTGTATTAGTCAGCCAAAGGGGTGCTGATGCAAAATACCAGAAATCTGTTGGCTTTTATAAAGGGTATTTATTTGGGGTAGAAGCTTTCAGTTACCAGGCCATAAAGCATAAATTACTTTCCTCACCAAAGTTGTTTGCCATGTGTTGGGGTAAGATGGCTGCTGATGACTGCCAAGAGTTCAGGCTTCTTGGGTTCTTCTCTGTCCTGGACTTCTGCACTTCTGCCGTGCCTAAGGAGCCATCTCTATTCTTCTTCTTTTTTTTTTTTTTTTTTACCGGGAGGTACCGGGGATCGAACCCCCTCTCTCCATATGGTAGACGGACGCCGAACCTCTTGAGCCACATCCGTTTCGTAATCTCTATTCTTCTTTGTTTTTCTCCTGTGTGTTCACTTCCCAGGCTCCAACTCAAAACTCCCTTCTCTCTTCTCTGCAGTGCAGTTTCTCTTTGAGTCCCCATTCACCAAGGGGGCGGAGTCTAAACATCCTACTGACTGGCCCAAAGCCTTCATCATTATTTAATCAAGTAAAAGTGAAACCTCTGAATCCAATACACTCTAATACGCCCAGAGGAAAAGACCAGTTTACAAACATTTACAGTTTACATGCATAAGGCTCATTCCTGTTTAACCCATTTAAATTTTTCTATACAAATGGATAGTAAAAGAGTTCATAGCTTTACAATAGCTCAGACCCCGGCTCTCTCTGCCTAGAGGAGCTATACCTATATATGGGGATGTGTAATTCTGTTCTTTTCTCCCATTCTGTTCTCTTCTATTTCTCAACAAATTACTGGCCTAACTAGAAAAAAAAAAGTTCAGACCCCAACTCTCTACCCCTCCCACAGTCTTGTGAACACCCCTAATTAGTATGGGAAAAGCTTTATTCATAGATCATGTAAAGGTAAGCAGTAGCCTAGATCCTCTTATTAGTTATTAATTAGCTATTTCCCTTTATATCAATATAGTTAGTGCTTGGAGGAGATGAAGCTAACACTCACGGCTGGCATCCATCCTGAGATGGGGGTGGGAGTAGGTGGCTCTGCACAGGAAGAAAGGAACCCGATATGTGGGTGTAGCTCACGATTCACCTCTGGAGAAAGAAGGGCTGAAGACTCCTTTCCCTATACAACCAAATAATGTTTTGCAAATTTTATAAATAAAAGCTACATCTCGGGAAGCGGCTGTGGCTCAACCGGTAGGGCTCCCGTTTACCATGTGGGAGGCCCCGGGTTCGGTTCCCGAGGCCTCCTGGTGGAGGCAGGCCCGCCTGCACGGCGTGGTTAGCTGACCCAGCAAGCACAAGCAGCAAGGGGGGGGGATAAATGAATAAATAAATAAAAATCTTTAAAAAAAAAAAAAAAAAAAAAGCTACATCTCTCTATCTCAGAGTCTCCCTCAGAATGGATTTCATTATGCAGAGGAATTGAGGCTCTGAGCTCTTGGAGTGAGCACATGGGGCCCGGGGTAGGGAGCTGAGGGACTCTGGCACGCTGTTAATATTTTGCTATCTGTGCTGCGATGTGAAGAAAAAGATGAGAAGAACATCCCCAGAGGAGCAAAATGCCAGGGTGATTTTTCCCTTCTGTTTTTCTGCATTTCCTACAGTAAATATATATAATTTTTTCCATCATCAACAAACTGATATTAATTTTATACTTACTTGCTGTGTAACCTTGAGAACATGAGAAACCTTAATCTCTCTGTGTCTCAGTTTCCTTGTTTGTAAAATAGGGATACTAACTGTATCTACCCCCATGGCTCATGTTAACAATTAGTATTTGCTATTCTTTTTTTTTTTTAATTATTTATTTTTTTAATTTATTTATCCCCCACTTGCTCCTTGTGCTCACTGTGTCCATTTGCTCTGGGTTTTTCTGTGTCTGCTTGTCTTCCTTTGTTGCACCAGCTCCCCGGGCCGCCCAGGCCCTGAGCGCTCTGCGCTGTGCAGGCAGGCGCTCCTTCACCAGGAGGCCCTGGGGATCGAACCCGCTTCCCTGTTCGCTATTCTTAGAATGACTTTGACAAGTGAAGGCACCAGGCACAGGAAGAAAACCAGGAAGTCAACCAGCCCCTGAGTACCAGCAAGGATGGACTGAAAAGCAGCTTGTTAATGCCAAGAGGAAAGGAAAAAACCACCTTTCAGGAGCACAAGACTGGTTTTGAGGCCTATGAAGAATTCCGAAGAAGGAAAGTGGTAAAGAGAAGTTGCTTGATTTATGACACTTTTATCTCAGACTCAATTAGAGGGCAATTCATGTCAACAACAAAAAAGCAAAAGTCATTAAGAATCCAGAGCTCAAATGATGGGCCCCATTACCATTCACTCTGCCTTTCCCAAATGGTCATGAGAACTAGCAAATGAGGAACATCTGCAGTTACATGGGACCTCAACCCAGGGCAAACATCAAGAAAACATTTAGTGTCGAAAGCCACTCTTGGAGATATAAAAGCACAAAGCCCTCAAGGGGGAAGTGCTGTCTTGAGCCCTCACCTTGAAGGAGAAAGTAATCCGAAGTTGTGCGCTTCAGAGCTGCTTTCGCTTTGTCACTGCTCCAGTCAACTTCCAGAGCTTCTTTAACCGGACAGAAGACCACCTTCTGTTGAAAAAAGGGGAAAACGGCAAAAACCACTTAGGGACAGAATATGTTGGCTTTACATCACAAGCAGTAGTTCTTCTCCATCTCAGGTAAATTTCACCATTTAGGGTTTACTGTTCACTAAAGGTAACTGAGACCCATTCAAATCCAATAAACACTTACTGAGCACTTGCTGTGTGCTCCTCTGAGATGAACAAGATGTACTCCAGGAGCTGAAGAAGACAGAGCAAAGCTCTGAAACACCTAGCTCCATTCTGGCTCTTCAGCTCTGGCTGTATCTATACTACAGGAATACTTGCCCAAGTAAGCAAGAATGTATGTCTAAAGATATTCAATAAACCTTCTCTGTAATAGCAAACAAAGACAAACAAAAAAACTAAATGTTCATTAGGAAAGGAATGGTTTAATTGATGGGGATGGATGACAATAATAATATTAACAGCAGGAAAAACATTAAGCAAGGGGAAGAGAACGAAAGCTCCAGGCTATGGTAGGAGGCAGTATGGCTGAAATATACTAAGATAAATCAAAATATCTTGAAAAATACCATTATATTTGATTTTGAAATATAAATATTTAGGGAGCGGATGTGGCTCAAATGGTTGGGCGTCTGTCTGCCATACGGAGGGACCTGGGTTCGATCCCCGGGACCTCCCGGTAAAAAAAAAAAAAAAAAAAAAAAAAAATATATATATATATATATATATATATATATATATATATAAATATTTGTTTTCTAATTTTATTTTATACAGTAAGTAGTTATTATATGTGCTCTCCCAAAAGGTTAGGATATAAAAATATCAACAAGAAAATGGTTTTCTTTTCCCTTCTTGAATAGTTCTGTCCAAATACCATTTGCTGTAACATAGAAAGGGTAGGGAAAAGAGTGTACACTGGGAGGACTGCCAGAGGGGTCAGAGCCGAGCCAGGTGGAAAAGGCCTCCTCATGGGGACAACAGGACTCTAATTACATCAAGGTTTAGTGCAATTAGTAAATATGAAAATTTCAGAAGTCAGATTTCTGTCAGAGAAGGGAATTAGAAATATGCAAAGACATAAAACCAGAATGAACCCTGTGGTGGGAGATACTGATGTGAACTAATTATTTTTAGTATCTATATACAGAAATCAATGTAGATGTAAAGGAAGAATGGGTGTATGGGTATGCGTGTACATACAAATATTAACTAGTTATGTCCACTAAGAGGATGTAAAAGCCATGGCACCCTGGCTGCAATAAGCACACCTAGTACCCAGATCTTGGCTTCTAATCACCATTCCTCACTTAAAGAAAGTTTCTCCTTGGAGAAATGGCTGATTTCAAAACTAGGGCAGGGAGAATATGAGAAGAGCTTCGGATATCTTATGTGCCACAAAGTAATGTCCAAAGAATGATAGGGGCATGCCAAAAGGAAACAGGGCCAGCTTTAAGGGGATCCCACTGGTCAATCTGGAACAATGTAAGGATAAAAACAAATAAAGACAGTAATAGATTATAATGCCTCAGATAAAATGAATCCAATAGTTCACAGACACAAAACTAATCAACTAAGTTTGGTAAGGAACAAGGTACCTATATATTTTCAAAGTACCTCCCCATAAAATAAATATTAAGCAGAGGGGGGAAAAAGTAACTTTTCAAAGGAGAAAAGCCTTGTAGGCATCATCTTGCTCAAGTGACCAAAGTTAATATCACCAGTAATGTACTGAATCCATGTACCACACTATAGGATGCAATGAGAAGCATTCATTCTGTGATATTCCTGCCAAAGATGCAAAACTGAAAATCTAGTCACAAGGAAACAGCAGACAAACCCAAACCAAAGGACATTTTATTAAACATCTAGCTTGTAATCTTCAAAAGTGTCATGAAAATCTATATGCATGCATGATCCTGAACTAGATCCTTTTGCCATTATTAAAGACATTATTGGAACAACTGGTAAAACCTGAATAGGGTTTAAGGATTAGAGGGCAGTGATATACTGATGTGAAATTCCTTATTTTGATGGTTGTTTTATGGTTATGTAGAAGAATACCGTGTTTGAAAAAATAGAGAATGAAATATTTGGGAGTGATGGGTCCTCAAGTGGTACAGAAAAAAAATAATTCTTGGTACTACACATGGAACTTTTTGTAAAGTTTAAGATGACATGTGTGAGTGTATAAATAATTTCAAATTTACAGAAGTGTATGTGTTTCTCTTTCTCCTCTTTCTACACAAACACATACACACACACCCCAGATATTTAAAAAAAGAAAGAGAAGTAAACAGTGTAATTTAGGAAGTTAAGTGAGCCAAGAGTTATCAGTTTATACAGCTCACTAAGGACCAAAATGGATTTGATAGATGAAAGCTCAAATTGCTAGTGAAGATTAAACAGTCATGGTTTTCGGTGGCTTTCTGCCTCTCCATAATCACTCCTTTATGGTCTGGATCCATTGTAAAAGCTAGTATATAAAATGCTTGTATTGCCCTCAAACCTTTTGGTCATGGGTCTGTTTGACCTCAAAAAATAGTCACATAGTCAGCCAAGTGTCATTTAGTGCCTGGTACAGTTGGCCAGCTCCTTCTTAACAAGTCTTAAAACCCAGATCAAGCCATCAGCAGTATGGTCTGGGAATGCCACCAGAATGAGAAAACAAAGTCTTACCAGCTTTCAAAAACAATCAAGATCTTAATCTAGAGTACCTGACTAAGGGCAGTGCTAAGAACTCACTAATATATTAAGGTCATGTAGCAGTTTGGTATTATGTATGAATTCCAAAACTAGATTTTGTAAATTGGTTTGTTCCTGTGGGCCTATTAGATTACATTGGATTCAGAAATTAAGAATTTGAAAGTTGGAATATGACGGAGACACATTTATGGCAGGGCTTTGAGGAGAAAGGCCATACTGTCCCTGAGGTTCCTAAGCTGCTCTAGTCCTTACCCTTCTCAGATCACAATAATTACCAATGCTTCTTGTGATACTCTAGCATCAATCCAATTAATGCTCTTTTTGTTCAAATTATCAAAGTTGCTATTGTTGCTCATAGCAATTAAAAAATAAAACAAAATAAAACTGAACTAAGTCACTTAATCTGTAGGAGGATGGATGGAACAAGCAGTACTTGCCCTATCCACCGCATTGGCATTTGGGTTTATAGAAAACACCTTACAGCTCTTTCCACGAATGAAGAGCCTTCCGGGTGAGGCACCTGGCACAGTGCCTGCCAGGCAGTAACATTTACTATCCATTATCTGCCTAAATACACCAAAAAAAGGCCACTGGCCCACCTCATTGCTCCACCAACTTCCCCACAGCCTCACTCATGGCTCCCTCTGCCTAGTATGTCTCGTCCACTCCCTCCACTATCCATTTCCTCCCCTGACAACTCTGGCCCTTATGGATTCCAGTCTGAGAATCTATTTAAGTTTGAACTAATAACAAGCCATCTTATACTATTCACTGACCTTCTCTCCTCAAATGAGCATCAGCTTCCTAAGGCCGGGACCACAGTGAAACACACAGCACTGAATAGACTAGACAGATTTTCAGAGAAGACCCATGAGCCAACAGGATCCAACCTGCTCTTCATTTGCCAAAAAGCCCATTAGTAAATATAAAAGATGCATTCTCCACATAACTGATCAGCCAGCAAATCATGGGATTGTACTGAGCCATAAGGAGCAGTGGAAAACAGCAAATAACCTCAATGCAATAGGAAACTGGCTACATAGATTGTGGCAAGGCAAAAAGATTAAAACAAAACAAAAAACTATGCAGCCATTTAAAGTCATGCTCTCCAAAGTGTATGTAAAGACTTGGGGAAGTACTTATGAAAAAATATTGAATGAAAAAAAAAAAAGAAGAAGAAGAAAAAAAAGATAAAACCTTATATATATATTAGCTACATATGTACTAATTTATATAGTATTATTAATATATATTAATTAGGACTCCAATTTTGTTACGTATATGCATACAAAAAAAAAAAAAACACCTGAAAGGAAGGTTACAGTCATTGGGTAGTAGTACTCACATTTCCTGAACTTTTTCTGAATTTTCCACATTTGGGATTATGAACATGTTTTACTATTATAATCAGGCTGAACATCAATTAACAGGTGATAAAGCAGTACTTACCAAATCTGGATATAAATCAGAATTGAAACAACTTGGAAAATTACAGATTTCTAAGTCTAATCTCCAGACCTACTGAATGAAAAATCTCTTGGTGTGGGATCTGGGAGTCTGCAGTTTTCAAAAGCATTCAGACAAATTAAAACCACAATAAGATACCATTTTCACACTCATCAGAGTGGCAAAACAAGTGTAATGTTACCAAATGTTGTTACATAATGCTGGTTTGGGAATGTAAACTAATAAAACTATTTTAGAGCAATTTGGCAATGTCTGGTAAAGCTGAAGATACATATACATATATCCTACGACAAATTAATTTTACTCTCAGATATGTAACTGCAGTGGATTGAGTAGTGTGCCCTCCCTTCCCCATTCATGTCCACCCAGAACCTCAGAGTGTGATCTTAGGTCCTTTGCAGATGAATGCTTAAGAAGAAATCATCCTGGAATTAGGGGGAGCTCTAAATCCAATGACTGGTATCCTTATAAGAAGAGACAGAGACATAGAGAGGAGATCACATGAAGAGAGAGGCAGAGATCAGAGGGATGCAGCCAAAAGTCAAGGAATGCAAGTAGCCACCAGAAGCTGGAAGATACGAGGAAGTCTTCTTCCCTAGAGCCTGTGGAAGGAGCATGACCCTAATGACACCTTCATTTTGGAATTCTGGCCTCGTGAACTGTGAGAATATATTTCTGTTGTGTTAAGCCACCCAGATAGTGGTAATTTGTTATGGAAGCTCTAGGAAACTAACACAATACCCCGAAGAAATTCACACATTTACCCAAAGAGATTACACACTACCATACACACTCACACACAGTGCTCACTGCAGCATGATTTGTAACAGCAAAGATTATACCTAAATGCCATCAATAGAAAAATGGATAAATGATGTATTCACACAACAAATTTTCTACAACAGAAAAAAACTCATGCCCTGCAGCACTCTTTAAGAGAACTTTTTGCAGTGATGGAAATCTTCCATATCTGTGCTGTACAATACGGATGCTACTAGCACATGTAGCTATTGAGCACTTGAAATGTAGCTACTAAGACTGAGGAACTGAATTTTTTATTTAATTTTAATTAACGGCTATCATAACGGGTGGCAAAACCCTAAAACTACATTCAAACACAGATGGCCTCACAAACAATGTTGCTTTTTAAAAAGCAGGTGGCAGAATACATGTAACAGGAAACCATTTTTTAAAAAGTTAAAAAGCATACAAAACAATTCTATTTATTGCTTAGAAATACAGACACATGTAGTAAGATTATGAAGAAACCCAATGAGGAACACAACTGAAGATAGTGGCACCCTGGGGAGGGGTACCCAGGGGTTCAAACTGTACCAGTAATGTTTCATGTTTTAAACTGAGTGGTGGATACATGCAGTTTGCGACATCATTCTTAATGTATGCTGAAAATATTGCATAGTAAGTTCTATCCCTTTGTTTGGACACACAAACCCATGGGAGAAAACACAAAGCCAAGCAGGGCTGTATCTGTCCCTACCAGACACTTTCTTTAATCTACATAAATGCACCTGCAGCTCTGGTGCTTCCCTGGCAGGGGCAGGTGGAGAAAGAACAGGGGAGAAGATTGAGAAGGAGCACATAGATAGGTACAGTAGTATAGGAAGTGTTTTGGTTCTTAAATTGGATTGTGTTTGTTTTATTGTTATGCTCCTAACGTGCATTGATGTTGCATGTCTTCTTTTGCATACCAAATACCACAACTTAAAAAAATATATAGACTGGACTGTGCTGAGATGCTGGAGAGACCCTCTTCCCTCATCCTTAGAGCCTGGAACCTTTTCTTTCCCTCTGTGAGACAAGGCAGCACCAACCCCCCCCCACCCCACCCCACCCCTGTCCAACCTGGTAACCTGCTTTGCCAAATAAACTTGTACTCTCTGCAATTTGCACCCTGCATCTCCCTGCCCACCCTCCCCCAACCACATGATTCTGACAACTGGCCAGGTTTCCAACCACTCTGGCTTGGGGTTCTGGTCCATGCAACTCAGTGACTGGCTTCTAATATACCTGGGCCAAGTCCCTTCCTTCCTTGGAATTATGTTCTCTCAGCTCAATTTATATAACCTAAATTGTGAGAATTAATGTACCACAAGGTTAATCCATTTAGTTAATCACAAAGAGTGTCTATTCAATAATACTTTTTAAAACAATGATAATCTCCTCCAGGGTTGTCATATTCTGCTGCCGAAACAGCCACAACTACACTGAGCATATATTTCCTGAATATGACTGTGCTATTAGGAATATGGCAGTGAATGAAACTGACATCCCTGCCTTATGGAGCTTAAAGTCTATGGGGAAAGACACTAACAAGTAATCTCAAGTGTGATTGGAATTATAAGCCAGTATCAAGGTACCATATAAAAGAAGAGGAATTAAACTAGTCAGGTGGCAGGAATGTTTCTTTAAAGATGCGGGTAGAAGGAAGATGAGAGGATCCTCAACAGATTGCTCAGATTAGGGGAAACAAAATAATGGATCAACCATGGAATTTTACAACTAATTAATGAAAAGAATATTAACAGGTAATGTCCCAAATTAGTTCACCTGCTATTTCAGAGGCAAAGGTAAAACTAAATCTACATTTCTTAGCGCTGCCATGAACAAATACTAGTTTTTGTTTAAATTTTTAAACAAAAATATTGCTGTGAAAGGTTTCTGTGAAAGGTTAATTATTGCCAGGTGCCCAGTCATCTCTGGCAGCCACATAACAAGACAATTTACAAAAAAGAAATATAAGTAGGACATGGGAGAGTGACAGTGGCCTTTTATCCTAGAGGTTTTCCAGAATGATCCCAATTTTCACACATTTAATCCTAGTATCTTCATACAACTTCAGATTATCCTGGAAACTCCAAGGGGATTCACCTTGGAAGTTCTAGGGTGTGAGCCTGTCTCTCCACTCTCCCCAGCTATTCCTCCTTACACAGCTGCATGACGTTGGGCAGGTCATTTGACTTCCCCAAGCCTCAGTGTCAGCTGTAAACAGACGACAGGACTGGCTACATTTCCCTTCACCCAAAGGCACATGGTAGGGATTCGCTGGACATAGAAAGAGTTGATCATTTGAGGTGAGGGAAGCTAGACTTACTTTTAAAAGCAATTCAGTTGTCATTTGTGATTTTCATTCTTCCTATTTTCTCTACCTGACTACTGGTCTGGGTTTTGGTGCTTGTACACTTGTCCTTCACATGCTAACTTGAAGCACTCTTCCACTGGAAAACCTTTCTGGACACTGTTCCTCATCATCAAGGATTACTCCTTTATCTACTTACTGTGCATTATTGTCTCTATCAAGTTTGTGCCCAAGACCTTATTTTGATGAAATAGGCCTCACAACTTCTCTGGGCACCAAAGGAAGCAAACTACTGAGCACCTATCTCTGGGCTAGGCATTTTCCCACTATCTTATTTATCATGATGGCATGGTGTGCTAGAATGGCCCATCTTCCTAGACAGTGTGAAAACCACAAGCTCTGTTTTTCCTTTTTGTTTTTTAACGTTTCTAATTTGGGAGCACAATGTGTACCTTGAAGCAAAAGTGGCCTTACAACTTTTGGTTGAACCCAAGGAAAAGGGGGAGGGGAAGGGAATCCTAACCAGAAACCTTTCACAGGAAACAGGAAGTAGTTCTTCCCCACCCCCATCTGCACTCTGAGCTTAACCCAACTAGTTATTGGGTACAATTTAGGCAAAGGGGCAAAATCTGAATCAAAGAGTTTTGGGTGTGGAAGAGAACTTCAAAATCACGAGTTAGTCTCTGCCAAAAGGTTAGGGTCATATTTTTATAAGGTGGCAAAACCATGGCTAAAATCCAGTGCAGTCAGGTCCTTCCTTAGCTCTCTTAATGGGACCAATGGGACCGCACAAAGACAAGGTTTGGAATCCCAGGGATGGTCATCAGGAATGCACTGAATGCCTCAGAACCTTAAGGGCAAAGGGTTGGAATCTAAGCCTGAATTGTCCAAGTGAAACAGCTGACTAACAATGTCAGCTGGGGAATATTTTGATACCTTCAAATTCAGCGCCATGTAGAAAGAGGCTGCACAAAGAGCTCTGTAACTGAAGAGGCCGAGGAATGGTACGCGAAGGCCTTCGTGGAGGGCCTGCCAGGGCTGCCCACATTCTCCTCATAGCTAGATAAGTGGCTCCCAAAAGCGCTTTCCAGATCCACCCCAGTGCACACCATCAGAACTGACTCCAGGGAAACTTCCAGCTGTGAAAGACTAACAAAGCTAGGCCCTCTTCCATTTGAATGTGAAAGACCAGCCTCAATCAGTGAATGCCCTTAAGCCATAAAACCCTTCACACCAAGGCCAAGTGTCACACTCAGAAGAGGGTGTGATTTATAAATTGACAGCACCCACAAAGCTGCTTTTGTACTCCTCCGTTTGTTAACAATTTCTCTCCCCCCACCAAAACTCACAAAGCTATTCAGATAAAGCTTGACTGGGCCTCAAAAAGAAAGAAAGGAAGTAAGGAAGAAAAGGACCCAAGTTTTGGCCAAAACACCAATGTTCACTCTGGGTAATTATGTTCCTGTGAATAGACACTAAAATTAGGGTTTAATAATTTCTATCACACTTACAGCGTCAAACTATTCCAATACAAACACAAAAAGCAAGAAAAAGAAAATCTCCAATGCAGCCTTGCTGGAAACTCTGAGAGTTCCACTTTTGTGGTTTTTTGCAGTCTCTTTTGTGGTTTCTGCACTCTTTAGAATCCCCCTTTAGAGCAATTTTAACTCAACACTCTAACCAGCTGTTTTTCTTTCTCAACACTTAAATCTACAAAGCAGAGGGTAAATATGGGTTTGGTCCTGTCTTCCCACTCAGTTCAACAAAACCAATTCTGGTCACTTCATCTTGTTTTCCCCTTCTCAGATTCCAACACTAGCTACAGAAACCATCGTCTTCTGATACCCCTCCCACTCTTCTTTCTATAAAGTCAATTTAATTATTGCACCTGATCCAAATAGTTTAGGTCTGTAACAAAAATATACCTGATAACATTTGTCAACATTGAAGGCTTTTCTTCATAAAGGTTATTTTGGGGAGGAGGGGCCTTTTAAAAAAGCAATTCAAGTTTAAATTGGTTCCTGTCCACTTAGGACCATACTGAATTCCCTATCAACCTGAAAATTTTTTCTATAAAAGTAATGACCTTATTAAAAAAATTGTCTTTCAGATACTACCTCACAAGTCAGAGGTCAAAACTGGAGGCCCACAGACCAACACTTTCTGTTTGATCTACACAGAGCTGGCCAGAACATTCAAACCAATTATAAGTAGGTTCTAGTATTAAAAAGTTTGGAAGACTGGGCCCTGAGCCTCAAAGGAGTTGCAACACCTACTCTACAGTTCATTGGACTCACCGAGGACAACTAACAAGGAGGTGATGATGGACAACTGCCATACCAAGGAACCGAGACAGTCTACAACTGCAAGCAAGAGTCTCATCCTTTGGCTATATGGGACTGAAGCCCCCTCTCAATTAGAGGTGGAGTGGGCATCACGACCCCAGAATCCTCAGGACTGGGGAATGAACTATGGACTAGAATGGATTTGAAGCAGGCTAGTAAGATAGGGAATCAATAGACGGATCTGGAATCTGGCAAGAAGTCCACGTGGATATCGATACCCCCAAGATGGCTGCTGGAAGACCCTCGCGAGAATCCCTTTCAGAATTAGATTTCTGCTATTCGGAATGAGGTTTCCTCCGGAAGCCAGGAGAAGCCCGGAATATTCTCCAGGGACCTTATCATTGGCCCTTCCAGGGGATTGATGGGTGGGGTAATCAATCAAAACAGCAAACAGCTGGAACTCCTCCCGTGTCATTAGCAAAGGGGCGGAATAATTAATGGTTCAAAAAGCAGGTGTAAAAGCCTCTCTCTATCTCTCTCTCTTGCCTTTCTGGCCTTCCCCCCTTCATGGATCAACACGCAAGTAAAACCTGGCATTTATAATCTATAATGGGAAATCGTAGTCTATAAATCAGTCCTCTTTATCACCCTTCAGCCCCTTTCTCTCTACCTGGGACCTATGATCTGTTATTTCCTCCCATTTCTCTTCCCTCCCAACCTTAATAAATTACTGGCCTAATCAACGTGACGTGCTCTTGAAATTCATTTCTGCAGCATAGTCAAGAACCTAAACAAAATCCAGTAACATATTTATTGGTATTCTACTATAGACTTACTGTGATTCTAGCAATGGAAGAACTTAATATCATTGATGTGGAGGCAGTGGCCACTGGAAGTTCTGAGGTCCGGGAGAGGGAAAATAGGTGTAATGAGGGAACACAGACATACACACACACATTTTTGGGACTTGGAATTGTCCTGAATGACACTGCAATGACAGATACAGGCCATTACATATCTTGGAATAACCTACAGAACTGTGTGGGAGAGAGTGTGGACTACAATGTAAACTATAATCCATGCTTAGTGGCAATGCTCAAAATGTGCTCATCAATTGTAATAATTGCAATGAATGTACCACACTAATGAAGGATGTTGTTAATGTGGGTAAATGTGAGTGGTGTGGGGAGTGGGGCATATGGGAATCCCCTATATTTTTTATGTAACATTTATGTAATCTAAATATATATATTTTAAATTAAGAAACACACACACACAAAAGAAGTTTGGAAGAGATCATATGAAAATCTGCATTTCTGACTTCTCTCTAAAAATCACACCTGGCATCAGTGGGCCAACATTCCATCATGACAACAGCTGGCTGGCGTTAAATAGCAGCAGACTTCTTTACACGGGGCAAGCACTGGCCCAGTCCTCTCTTCAGTGCCTGCATCACTCATTTGCAACTGTAACTGCCTGTCTCCAACAGGATCCCAGGGCCTCTGACCTCTGCCCCCCCAACACATAGTTTTAGGCACATGGTCCAGAAGCAACTCGGTTGGTTAGAACACTTACCTTTTTGACCACAGTGGTCTCAGATGGATCAAATTTTGCTCTCTTGGTATCAGGTCCATCTTCTACTCCTTGACTAACTTTGGTAACTTTGGTTTTCTCCCTAGAGGGTGACAGGAGGGGAATGAGTTCTACCCTATCATGCTATTAGAATAAAATGAGCATCACCAGCTTATCAGAATAGAATGGTGGTAAGAGAACATCTCTGGAGTCAGACAGATACAGGTTCAAATCCCAGCTTGGCCACTTTCTACCTAAGGAGTCAGCTGTACACTCTGGGGGAAAAACAATCACTGATATGACTATTCTAAGAAGTAAGAGAAATAACATCAGTTCCTTAGCACACAGCCTAACACACAGTAAGCTCTCAATAAATGAAAGCAATTATATTTTAAATATTCTACCCGAATCATGACATAAACAGCCAAACTTAATTCCTCTCTGCCATGGAGAGCTCACATGAAAAGACTTCGACCTGCTTTTCTCTGCTATGATTTCTTCATCCATTTATAATGTGCCCAAGGAACTGGATTTTCTTAAAACTACAGAAAGCTAGAGAGGCGCGAAAGATCATGAAGATCGCCATCCTTTCCCCATCTTGATTTTAAAAACAAGAAACCTGCAGCCCAGAAATTAACCTGCCTGAGAGGCTGAACAAAAGAGCAGATCTCCAACACTTGCTTGGTAGAAAACTCCTCCCACCACAAGGGGCCTTTCTTTACCTCTCATTAGCAAGTTGGGGGAGTGTCAGATATTGCAGCCCAAACACCAAGACATACAGTTTAATAATACTGTATCCTCTGCCATCTCTCATCTGAAGCTACAGATTCAAAACACTGCAGGTCCTATCATGTGAGAATTGAGAGCCTCAATGTTCAAAACGAGAGGTTAAGGGCTGCTTGTTCCTCCAGAGCAGTCTTTGGACCTTGGAACTTATCCAAGGTTACCTTTGGCTGAATGTGCCTCTGGAGTTACCCATCTATTCTGTATTCATCTTACTCAGTCAAGCCCAAGCTGGGGGAAAAAAAATGTTTACAATCCAAGCAAGTCTTCCCTAAACAAACACCTGAGGTCCAGACTAATCAAATACCCATGCGGTGTACTTTAACTGCTTTTTAAATTTGTTTTCTTTAGGCTGGGTCTACCCTTTAGATTAGAATAGGATATTGGAGGGTAGGGACCATATCTTCTACAATTTGGAACCACAGATATAAGTATTTAGTAAATTGTTATTGAATTAGTTTCAGAATGTTCTGAGTATTATAGTAAAACACTTTCCTCAGATTGTTTGTTTCCTACCAGTAAATAAAACTAAAATTTGAAAATAGTATGTTCTCCCCTCTTTTCCCAACACTTACTCTACGAACTCATGCTCTCCTAGATTGGCAAATGTGTATCCATGGTAGCCAAAAACATCTCCTGTAAAGAACTTGACGTTATTTTTGTGACAGATCTGGTCAACTTTAACTATGACATCCCTGGAGCAGCAAGTCAGACATACCTGCAGAAAAAAAGAAATTGGCAAGGTGTGAGTTTTGCAAACTGACTCACTGCCCTGATGTCTAAATACATCTTAATAAGCAGTCTCTGTGGGCATGTTTGAAGCTAGTTTCAAACCGGTACAACAGGTTCTTTGGGTCCTATGGTTAGGAGATAAAAGACAAGTTGCAGGTTTCAGTGTGTAGAAAATATGTAAATTTTGAGACATCACTTTCTGCCACCAAAACGAATGTGTTTAGCTAGAAAGCAAAATCCATTCAGCCAATTTGTTTCCCCTAATCTGTAAAACCTCATTTCATAGTTTTCATGAAGCAAAAGAAAAAGACAGTAATAATTTAGTGTAAGCTATTTCTAAATTATGAAAACTATTAAATCTGAATAAGCAATACTGAGAAGCAAAACCAGTTTTTAAAATTGACCCAAATGTCATAAATTTAACATTTTTAAATATGAGGGCATTTTTTCCTCCTTCTTTTGATTGGTATGTTAAGATAAAGAAGATAAGACCTTTTGGCATTATTTTTTTCAGAGATTATGGTGTGAAACTTTATCTGAATTTAAGGACAAAAGAAAGGGTTATAGACCAAGTGACCTTCCATTCAGACTTAGACAATGAATGGGGAATTCACTCAGCAGAATTATCAGTGTCACTTTGGGGCTCCTAGGTTGTATTTCAACAAGTTGAGATGTTGGAAACAGCCAAGTCTTAGCATCACACAAATCCCATCTTTTAGGGAGAAGTTAAGTGATCAAGGTCAAGAAGACTAACTTCAAAATTGCACATGCTTTCTCCTTAACATAGAAAGTTGAAGAAGAAATTACATTTGATGGAACTTCTCTGCTGCTGTCAGCCCAAATGCTGACATAACACTTAGAGAGGGGTGTTGCTCAAAGGATATAGCCAAAGAAAAAGTCAAATCTAAAGGCTAAGAAAGCCACAGTTGAACGTGTAACCAACTCATCATGCGGAACACTGAAGAGTCAAAAGTGATTGTAAAACCAACAAGGCCGTCATCCTCACACTATACCCCTGCATTATAGAAGCCAGTGGCCCAACTCGTCAGTTTTAACAAACCCTCTCTTCTAAAAGTTCAAGGGACTCCTGGAATGGACTAGATGTGGTTACTATGAATAAGCAATGAAGAGAAGGCTTGTGTCCAAATAGAAAGTGTCCCAATGTCTAGAGTTATATGATAAAAGGAAAAAAAAAACAAAACAAAAAAAACAACCAAATGCACAATGATCCAACATTTCAAGCCCATATTTGAACAGATGCACATATGAAATGTAACTGTGAGAAACAAACTTACCCAACCCAAATTCTAACCTTCATGTAATGGGTCTTTCATTTAAAAAGCAAACAGATCATCTGTGACTATTTTCATGGTTATCAAACATTTGTTAAGCTTTTCAGGGGTACAGAGAACTATGTCTGAAAGGTCACAGGCACTGAAATTGAATTTAATGATATATCCTTTTCACCTCAGCACAGATTTGGCAGCGAAACCAAATGAGGTTGGCTATGCCTCATTTAGCTTATGACTATAGTGATTCTGTCTGGCTATCCATGGCAACATAGTCCAAGTGTCTGTAAGAGAGACGGACAGAGAGACCAAGATCAGGTGTGCTCTGTCTTAAGGCAAAACACAAGCTGTGGTTTGATATTTCTAACCAAAAATGTCCCTGCTACAGAAATTTATCACCAACTTGTTAAGCTTTTGAGAGAGAACATTTGCAATAAAATGTACCACAGCTATGTGTACAGATTCTGGAAGGAAGACAAAACACCAGTGATGAAACCTGGTCTAGGGGAACACATGCCTGAAGAAGGCAGCAGACAACAAGCCACAAACAGCTCCAACAGACCGGGACCAACCTAACAATACATTCATGCAATTACTATGTGCAAAGAACAGAACCTCTTATAAGCTTACTTCGGAAAAAGCTCAGAATTTGAGGTTCTAATGCTCTAGCATACCTAGTATACATGCAGCTAATGCTTTGCTTTATTCCCATAGCAGGTTTTAGACTCTAGTCTATGAAACTTACAGCATCAAACTGAGTGAAAAACGACTCAGGTTTCTTTTCTATATTCTCAGTGTCCACCTTCACATCCACCATGGGGTTGAGATTCTGGGCTCGCTCCAAAGATGCTTCAGCCCTATTTCGGCCAATGGACCCGATACGGATCAGGAACTGAGCTCCAGGGTCTTCCGGAGATACCTACGAATAAATACTTTTTTAATCATTTAAGTTTTTTGGAAGCCACATCTCAAAGAAACAAATCTGTGGAATTTAAAGGATAGCTAAAATACCTACCACCTAACTGTGAATCTGCCTAATGCCAATTCCTTTTCCCTCTGAGGCTTTAAAAAAGAAACATTTAGATTTTTTTTCTTACCAGTCATTCACAGTTAAAGAGCACCCCCTTGTGTTTATAAATTATAAAGTCCATGCTTTCAACTTTCTCTTCAATTTCTAACAGTTAACAAAATTATCGTTTTTAAGTATTTACTAAATACCTACCACGTGCTTAATCCTAGGCATTCAGGGAAATACTTAAGTAGCTTGACGAGTGGTTTAAAATCAGTCACAATTAAGAATGTTTGAAATGAATTCTTCAACTCTACTAAAACTCAGAAAGGCAGAAATAAGCCAGGGCTGGAACAAAAGCATGCTTGCACGCGTAAGAATGGATGCCATCAAAGCAGAGCTTCAAAGAGAGAATACAAGCACCTGACAGCCAACAGCACGATTACTGAGTCCATAATGTCCACAAGGCCTTGACTAAGTACACATCAAACATCCAATTTTTAATCTCTGCATATGACCTTGCCACCAACTTCACCAAGACTAGGTTCAAGAGAAGTCAACTTCCCTCATCTCCTCACACTCACTCTTCTTTACCATCTTTCCTCCAAAGCTCAAGAAAAACAGCTGGCCTTCCTCCCATTTAGCCCTCTAAGAGTATCCTTCATCCATCCTGATCTGCTTCTTCAGGAACCTCATTCACTATGTATTGAGATGCTATACCTCAATAATGGTTAAGAGCAAAGGTTCCTGGAATAATTCAGGCTGGATTCAAATCTTTGATTCAGATCTTGGCTCCACTACTTACTGTGTGACCTTGAACAAGATACTTATCTGTTTTTCCCTCACCTGTAAAATGAGCATGTGGACTGTTAAACACAATCCACTTACTAATCATTCTATAAAGGTTAGCTAGTACTATTAGTCCAGAGATCACACTTCCTTGCAATGCTCCCTCTATTCCCTTGGCCTAGGAGATCCTGGCTCTCATCCTCCCTCGCAGGACATTCCAGTCTCTACGTGGGCCCTTGTAGGTTTGGCTGTTCCCCATGATTCCATCTTGGGTCCACTGATCTTGTCACTCTACAGCTGCAGAAATCATTTTAATGCCTCTTTTAGTTTCTACCAAATCTGCTGGTATTTCCCAAATCACTCTTTCTGGTCCAGATTTCTTCTGATAGACCTGAGTCTTATATTAAACTGCCCACCAGCATTTCCTCCTGGATATCCCACAGACCCTTCAAATTCAACTCCTCTTATACTCGTTGTCCCTATTGATGAGCCCACCAGTGATCCATCCAGTCACTCAATCTATAACACTGCTCATCATACCCTTGACATTTCCTTGATCACAGCTGCCCAGTGAGTAACCAAGAGCATGGGCTCCCCAGGCCCCGCACGTGAGTGTACCATCAGGCCCCGTGAGCCACACAGCAAGATGATGACGTAACAGGAGTGACATAGGGGAGAGCCAAGACAAGACGCGCCAAAAAACCTGGAACTAAGGTGGCACAGGTGGTACGATGCCTCTTTCCTACATTGGAGGTTCCGAGGATCGAATCCCAGTGAAGACAGGAGGAAAAAGATGAGAAAAGAGGGCAGGAAATGGACATGGAGAGTTGTCCAGTGAATGGATACAAAAGCAGCAAAAACGGGGTGGGGGGGTGTAAAAATGGATGAAAATAAATAAATCAATCAATCCTTAAAAAAAAAAAAAAAAAGCGCATGGGCTCTGGAGTCAGGCTGTGTGAGTCCTGGCTGCACCACTTACTAGGGGAGATGGGGAGCAAGGCCACTTCTTTTTCCTCAGCTTTCTCACCTGTAAAATAGGGATGATAATAGGTTCTACATGTCAAATGGTGTGAGGATTAAATAAGCCAACACAACTAGAGCTCTAGAACGTTGCCTGCCTCATTCAGTAAGGGTCAGCTGCTGCTGCTATTTATTGCTTTCCTTATGCTCCCATATCCAATTACTACCAACTCTACCACCTAAGTATTTCTCACATCTGTGTTTCTTGCCGTTTCTGTCATCAGTGCCATAGTTCAGACCCTTTTCACCTGTCACCTAAACTACTAAAACAGTCTTCTAAGTGGCTTTCTGCCCCATACCTTGTGCTACCCTGAACCATAGTTTATATAGAGCAATTAGTGATCTACATAAAGCCCAAAGCTAACCAAGTCAATCCATCCCACTGTTTAAAATTCTTCATTGCATCCTCATCACCTAGAGGAGTAAGGAAAAACTGATCTACAGCAAGGTTACTAGCAGGTCCTTCATGACTTGGCCCTTACTTCATCTCATTACCACAACCTGCCCCTCACCACCACTCTGGACTTCAGACTCTTAAAAACATCAAACTGCTTGTTATATTCCACTTCTACCAAGCTGTTTTGTGCTGCTGCTAACGTTCCCTGCCTTAAAACACAGCTGCTCAACTTTTTTTTTTTTTTTTAAAGATTTTATTTATTTATTCATTTATCCCCCCCTTGCTGCTTGTGCTCGCTGGGTCAGCTAACCACGCCGTGCGGGCGGGCTTGCCTTCACCAGGAGGCCCCAGAAACCGAACCCGGGGCCTCCCATATGGTAAACGGGAGCCCTACTGATTGAGCCACAGCCGCTTCCCACAGCTGCTCAACTTGATCAACCTTTCCTTGTTCTGTAAGACCCAGCTCATATCAGAAACTCCAGGAAGCCCTTCATGTCCTACAAACACAACCTGAGACAGGGAACAGTCTGGTTTCTGGGAAAGAAGAAAAAAAAACAGGAAGCAAATCTTGTGCCTCTTTGTATTATCAGTACCCAGCATCCTTCATGGTATCCAACAAGAGCTCACAAACACTTGCTGAATGTAAACTAAATGAAAAGCTCTAATGGGTAGGCGTTGTTCTCCTCATTTCATAGATAAGCAAATTGATCTGAGGTTAAGTCCCTTGCCTGACTTGAGGAGCTGGGATTTGAGGCCACACCTACATGATTCCAAAGTCTGTGCACTTGCAGCACTGCCTCCCTGGGGTGTTCCTAGTCAGGGAAGGAGCACAAACAAATTGCAGAGGGGAGAACCACCACAGCATGTTCATATACTGTTAAATTTATCTGATAGGCAGGGTAAATCGACTGGGACCAGATTATAGTAAGCCAGTGGTCCCCAATCCTCTCTGGTATTACTCACAGGAGAACTTTTACTTTTCAACAACTCCCCAGATATTCTAAAGTATAGTCCGGGTTAAGAACCAGTGTGTTAGGCCTTAAAAACCAGACAGAGTTCATAATTTCAAAGTGAATAGGTATGGGATGACGGTCAGCCTGTTCATTCAAACACTGAGTGGCACTCAGGTTACCGTAGCAATAGAGTGTCAGTGGCACATCACACAACCCTTGGTTTTATGTGATCTTCTACCATTGTCAGATTCCCCCAACAAAATGAGGAAGTCACCATCACCATTTTGTCTTATTTTCCATGTAAAGGGCTGCCAAAAAGTTCCTTAGTTAGGCATTATTCTTTCTTGGGTTTCAGCTTTTACCCTCTCTTAGGAAGCCTCTCTCCACTGCAAATTCTTTCTCTAGATGGGGTGTTCCTGCCTCCAGGGGGCACTGTCGTTTAGAAGAATTATGCAGCCAATGTGCAGCCAATAACCTGATACCTTGCTTGCAGCAAATTTTTTTTTTTCCCCAGAAAGTTTTTAATTCAATTCAAATATTAATTTGTGCAGAGCAGGTGTAGCTCAGTGGTTGAGTGCCTGCTTTACACATATGCGGTTTCGGGTTCAATACCCGGTACCTCCTTAAAAAAAAAAAAATTAATTTGTTACTATGATAGAGTGAGTCAGCCCATACTTCTCTTTCTACTGCAGAATTTCTTTTTATTTTATTTTTTTAAATAATTCCAGGAAAACAATATGACAATTCCTCAGAAAATTAAGTATAGAATTACCATGTGTATCCAGCAACACTACTCCTAGGTATAAACCCAAAGGAACTGAAAGCAGGGACTCAAACAGACATTTGTATATTGATGTTCACAGCAGCATTCTTCACAATAGCCAAAAGGTGGAAGCAACCCAAGTGTCCACAAACAGATGACTGGGTAAACAAAATGTGGCATAGCCATACAATGGAACACTATCCAGCTGTAAAAAGAAATGAAGTGCTGGTACATGCTACAACATGGATGAACCCCGAAAACACCATGTTCAGTAAATTAAGTCACACTCAAAGGAACAACTATTGTATGATCTCACTGATACAAGCAGAAGAAGAAACCCAATGGGGGAGGGGAATGAGGAGTTATGTTTAATTAGTATGGAGTTTCTGTTTGGGGTGGTAGAAAAGTTCTGGCAAAGGATGAAGGAAATGGAGACACATATTTGAGTAGGTAATTAATACCCCTGAACTGTATATCAGGGGAAAGAAGGGAAATATTAGGTTGTCTATATTACCATGCATACACAACATACCACCCCAAGAATTATACGACATAATGTATACAGTGCACTGAAGTTACCAGCATCATTTTAATATTGTTTCACCAATAGGAACAAAGATACCATACTAAAGCAAAATGTTAATAGGGAAACCCTGTGCTGTGTGTATGAGAGGGGAGTATGTGGGAACTCTGTACTTCCTGTATATTTCTGTAAAACTACAAATTGCTCTATTAAAAAACAAAAAACAGGTGTTTCCTTATATGAAATTATCAGAACATGCAAATTCATAAAGTGAGAAATTAGAATACTAATTCAGTAATAATAATGATATTTTAATTGACAAAATATCAATAACTGTAGAAGCCAGGTAGGCAAGACATCTATATATACATGAGGTAGGGATGGGTAGGGAGTTAACATTTAACTGGTACAGTTAACACTTAACTGGTACTGGGATGATGGAAAAGTTTTGGTAATAGACAGTGGTAATGGCAGCAACATTGTAATTTTAATTATCGTCACTGAATTCCATACTTGCAAATGGTTAGAAAGGGAAATTATATATATGTTACCTGAAGAAAAATTTTTTAAAAAGCCCATAAAACTACTATACAACCTATTGCAAAATGACTATGAGTTTGGTTTGAGATGATAAAAACAGTCTCGATGGGAAGCGGCTGTGGCTCAATCAGTGGGGCTCCCGTTTGCCACGTGGGAGGCCCCGGGTTCGGTTCCCGGGGCCTCCTGGTGGGGGCGGGCCTGCTCGCGTGGCGTGGTTGGCTGACCCAGTGAGCACGAGCAGCAGGGGGGGGATAAATGAATAAATAAATAAAATCTTTAAAAAAAAAAAAAAAAAAAAACAGTCTCGAAATAGAGAGTGGTGAAAGTTACACAGTATTGTCTCTCTATTTAATGTCAACGAATCATCTACTTAAAATAGTTAAACTGATTTTTACATTATATATAATTTACCACAATAAAGAAAAGGAAAAAAACAATAATTCCAGATATTTTTCTCCTTAAACCCCAAAACAAGGTGATGCTTTTAAAATTTGATTACATTTACTTTTTCCCACAGAGACTATGCCTCAGACTGTGCTAGTTAGCTAGCGATGAGACTCCTGTTCATTGCCTAAAGAAGAGACACATAATAACATATAAGTTGTGCTCGCTTCGACAGCACATATACTAAAAATTGACACGCAAATTTGTGAAACGTTCCATATTAAAAAATAACATAAGATGACAACATACCTGCAAAAAAAAAAAAAAAAAAAAAAGACATGATCTGGAATTTGCTTTGAAATACTGTCCCCCCCTCCAAATAGAGGGGAAGATATAAAAAAAAAATTTTTTTGAGGTGTCAGGGAATGAACCCAGGACCTTGCATGTGGGAAGGTGGCACTCTACCACTGAGCCACATTGGCTCCCCTTAGTTGTTTTTTTTTGTTTGTTTGCTTGTTTGTTTTTTTTTAGGAGGCACTGGGAACCGAACCTGGGACCTCCCACGTGGGAAGCAGGTGCTCACTCACTAGAGCCACATCCCTAAAATTTTTTAATTGACAAAATATCAATAACTGTAGAAGCCAGGTAGGCAAGACATCTATATATACATATACATATATATATATATATATGAAAATATAACTAAAATGTCATTGAGACATTAGAACACAGAGAAAGAAACATTTATTTTTACTTTAGAGAAAAGACAGGAGAGAAAAAGCTACACTGGAGTTGGGCACTGTTATTATTCTATTATCAACTAATTAGCATTATGCCATGTAATTATTACTGAATAAAGCAGGCACTATGCTAAGCAGTCTGTATAAATACTCTCTAATCCAATGCTTTTCAAAGTGATGTCTGCATCAGCATTGCCTGGGATCACATTTCTGAGCCCCACTGCAGACCTTCTGAATCAGAATCACTGGGGGTGAGGGCTCTACCATAACAAAGACCCAGGTACCGCTACATTTTCAATGAGTTGTTCAAGATTTTTTTAGCCTCAAATTGGAAAACCATTTCTTTAAGTGTGAGTCTCCACTGGTCATCCAGTGAGGCTGTGCTGGAGCTGGAATTCAAACTCTGCATTAGCGCTGTCAGTCTCCAAAAGCCAGAGTTTCAGTACTGATGGAACACGTAGAAACCCACCTAATCTGCAAGTAGGCATATGGAAGAGGGGGAGACGGAGAAGGGGAGTGATGAGGTGATTGAACTCACCTGTTCATGATCCAGCATGGTCAGTCCTTTCACTCCTGCCAAGATGAGATTCTTGGCAATTTCTGCCCCAAGTCCTTTCATGCCAACAAGAAGCACCCGGGAGGCCCGCAACCTATAAGGCAGACATTGTTAATCTGAGGAAACAACAGTGGAAGCTCACTTGAGAACAAAATGAGACAAAGTCACAGGCAAATAATTTTGGCTTTTCACTCAATGCACTGAAGCATCACAGTCTCAAATCTAGGAAAGAGACAGGCTCCAATTCATCCCGCATAGAACAATTCATTCAAAATCTATTTATTGTGCACCTACTATGCCAAGCACCTTACAAGGTATGGAAATACAGCAGTGAATAAGACATAGTCCCTGACCTCCCGGAGCATACATTTAGTGAGGAAGACAAACAAACAAATAGAGCTATCAAGACATGATGTACATGGAACAGGTGTAGCTCAGTGGTTGAGCTCACGCTTCACATGCATGAGGTCCCAGGTTCGATCCCTGGTACCTCCTAAAAAAAAAAAAGAAGTGATGAACACAGTTTATGTTGATAGTGGCAAAAAATTATATATAAAAAAGCTAAATGTAAAAAAAAAAAAAAAAAAAAAAAAAAAAAGATAAAATAACATGTGGAATCCATAAATTGGGGTAATAGGTAACCATTAAAGTTATAATGCAGCAATATACTAATTAGCACAGGGAGGTTATATATATAAAGTTTATGTATATATAACAATATATTTTTAAATAAAATGCACTTTTTCACAAAAAAAGAAAACAAGAAGTAATGACCATCAAGTAGAGTAAGGATCAAGAAGGATAGCGAGAAGAGAGGTTCTCTGTGCTGTGTAGGGCCTAACAATGGACACCCAGAAGGACATACAACCCCCAAAGCAGTAGCCAATCATCTATAGCTGTGGAGAATGTCACACAGAAAATGAAATAAAATCCAGGGATCCAATCAGATGCAGAGAATGTGGATAAAGAATAATGTACAAGAACTAAAAGATTGGTGGTTTTTGATACTCGATGAACCATGAATTCAGGGTAACCTTTTCGCTTGGATTTGGATTTGCCATTAATGTCTCATAGCTTTTGTACAGCTTCTGGTTAGAAAACAACTTTATGAATACAACTATACACACACACCCCTGTTTTAGACAGAGTGATCATGAAGTCCTCTCTGATGGGGTGATATCTGAGTAAAGATCAGCCTGAAATGAAGAATGAACATATGGATATTTGAGAGAAGACCATTCCAGTTAGAGAAAACAGCAAGTGCCAAAGCCTTGAGGCAGAGGAGGGCTTTGCATATTCCAGAGACTGCAAGGAGGACAAAAAGGCTGAAAAGCAGTGAGCAAAGGGAAGAATGGCAGAAAATAAGGCTGGAGTCACACCCTGAAGGCCCTTACAGACCATGGTAAGGATTATGGGTTTCATCCAAGCAGGATGGAAAGCCACGGTGATGAGGGGTGTGGCAGTTTGATATTATTTATGAATTCCAAATAAAAATATTGATTATGTTTGTAAACTGGTCTGTTTTCTCTGAGTGTGCTACCCTTTGATGCATTAAATTCGGCTGAGGGAAGCGGCTGTGGCTCAGTTGGTTGGGCTCCCGTTTACCATATGGAAAGCCCCGGGTTCGATTCCTGGGGCCTCCTGGTGTAGGCCAGCCGGCCCGCACGGCGCGGTGAGCTGACGGCCCGCAGCCAATGCAACAAAGGGAGACAAGCAGACAAAGAAAAACGCAAAGCAAATGGACACAGCAAGCACAAGCAGCAAGGGGGGGATAAATAAATAAATAAATAAATATTAATTCGGCTGAGACATCTGATTAAATTATGTTGATTATTAACATAATCTTAACATAATCAACCACGTCATTAGAGTGCGACTAAGCTTTGAGTCCCAGCCACTTGGACTCATAAAACAGACTCTCATTCACTATATTAGAAACCATGCATGTGTCCCCAGACCTAGTCTTTCTCCCTAGGTCTGGTTTTTAGAATGCTGGTAATAAACCAACCCTGATTTATTATATGACCATCCTGTATGGGAAAAGACCGTAACTGTGGGTATCTTTGGTCAACCTTAAAAGATAGAGCTGGGGGACGGATGTGGCTCGGGTGGTTGGGCGTCTATCTCCCATATGGAGGGACCTGGGTTCAATCCCCGGGAACTCCCAGTAAAAAGAAAAAAAAGAAAAATACAGAAGGCACGTGGGCACCAGGCCCTGTGCGCAGGTGCACTGCCAGGCCAAGCGAGCGGGTGAGCCGTCAAGCCCCACGAGCCATGCAGCAAGATGATGATGTAACAGGAAGAGTGACACAAGGGAGAGCCAAGACAGGACACACTGAAAAACCAGGAACTAAGGTGGCACAGGCTGCAGGACGCCTCTTTCCCACATCAGAGATTCTGAGGATTGAATCCCAGCGAAGACAGGAAGAGAAGGATGAGAAGAGAGGGCAGGAAATGGACACAGATAGTAAATAAATAAATCCTTTAAAAAAATGTATAGGGGAGGAAGATACGGACTATAGTTTGTGGTAATACTTTGTTGATGCTCTTTCATGATTTGTTAACACATGTTTCACAACAATGCAGGGTGTTTGGGGGGGTGATGTGTGGGAGCCTTGTATGATGTTATGCATGTTTGTTTTGTAAGTTCACGATGTTTACTGAACACTTATACTTTATGTATGCTCATGCACAAATGATATACTTCAATAAATTGTTTAAAAAAAAAAAAACAGGCTCTCACTTGGACGTGGGCACAGAAGAGCAGATATGTGAGAAAAGAGAGAATATTCCATTAGACACAGCAAAGGCCCCGGGAAGAGAGAAGAACCTGATAGTCTACAGCTCACCTTGTGAAGAGAACAGAACAGCTGAGCCTGGAAAGAAACAAGCCCCAGGGAAGCCTTATGCCAACCTATAGCTGAAAAAAAAATTTTTTTTTTTTTTCACAAAATTATTAAAAGCTTTATTTACGATTGGAATCATTCAACAAAAAAGCAAAAGCCAATGAGCCTGAAAAAGGAACTAAGCTGCTGCCTAAAAGATCGCAGAGCACTCGACACCTCAGTAGCTAGGCTGCCTGTGCACCCGGCTGGCATGACAACAGTGGCTCAGCACACACAGCAGTGGCACTAAACAGCAGCACAAATTTTCCCCCTAAAACTTGCCCAGAATAAAGCAAGAAAACAAGGGGAGGCTATAAACTCTGCTAAAGTAAGTGTATTTAAATACTGCATGAAATTGTTAACAGCCTGAACCTTTTCCCTCATTTTTGATAGTTGCAGATTGATGTAGTAACTGTCATTTAGCAAGTGCAGAATGCACGACGAAGAAATCATGTGGCCTTAAAAATATAGCTGAAATTGGAAGACGCTGGGACCATAGAGCCTTAATAGCAACATCTTGCATTAACACGTGGCAACAGACTTTGGGTGAGAAAGTACCTCTTATGGTACCTGGAGTTGGGCTCTTTAGAGCCTCGTAACTGCAAGCTTCTACCCCAAATAAATACCCTTTATAAAAGCCAACAGAGTTCTGGTACTTTGCATCAGCACTCCTTTGGCTGACTAATACAAGGCAAAAAAGTGGCACAGTTGTTGAAGTAGAGAGGATGGTGATTTGGGCTAGTATGACAGTAGAAAGGGTGGTAAGAAGGGTTGCTATTTAGGGTATAACACACAAGCAGCATGGAAGAAGGAAGTGTTTGGATCTTTTCTAAGTCTGTGAAGTGACAAGTGCAAAGTAGAGGAATATGAGGCCAAAAATCAGTGGTCAGAGGCTGGGCCATCCCAAAAAGTCAGGGCTTAACTTTGAGGGCACAGAGAGGCAGTATAGGTCCTCAATAACTTATCTGAAACCCCTTGAAACAGAAATGTTTCAGGTTTTAAAAAGGAAAAGGGAATAATTAGAGTAAGCAAACTCAAAGAGTTAGAATCTAGAATACAGGGCTGGTTTAGGGTAGGGAATGGGGAGTTGAAGCTTAAATTGTACAGAATTTCTATTTGGGTTGAATGTAAACTTTTTGAAATGGATGGTGGTAATGGTAGCACAACATTTGAGTATAATTAAGAGAAATGAATTATATATGTGAATGTGGTTAAAAGGTGAAATTTTATATCATGTTACTAGAATAAAAATTGAGAGAGAAATCATAGAACTGTACAACATAGTAAACTCTATTGTAAACAATGGACTACAGTTAATAGAATAATTATAATATTCTTTAATCAATTTAACAAAGGTACCAACCAATGCAAAGTGTTAATAATGCCAAGGGGGTACTATATGGGAATGCTGTATTTTCTTTTTTTCTTTTCTTTTTTTTTTTAAAGATTTTATTTGTTTATTCATTTATCCCCCCCTTGCTGCTTGTGCTGGCTGGGTCAGCTAACCACGCCGTGTGGGCGGGCTTGCCTTCACCAGGAGGCCCCGGGAACCGAACCCGGGGCCTCCTATATGGTAAATGGGAGCCCTACTGATTGAGCCACAGCCGCTTCCCGGAATGCTGTATTTTCTACATGGTTTTTCTGTAAACCTACAACTTTTATAATATTTTTTAATGGGAAAAAAAAAAAGGAAATATGGAGCTTACAGAATATATTATGAAACAACCCCATCAGGGTCTTGAGCAGCACCCTATAATCAAACCCATTAATATTTCTAAGCAAATGTTCACACTGAAAAGGATTAATATTATAAATAGTTGCACATAAGTTCAAATTCTGCTGCCCAATGAATTTGATACTAACCTATGAAATTAGTCGATCCTCTCCAACTACCAGTATTAGGGAGAACATGCAGAACTTTTTTCCAAAAATGGTTCTAATAACTACAGACAATGCATATAGGAGTCTTAAATGAGAGAACAGAGGAAATGGATGTGACTCAAGCGGCTGAGCTCCTGCCTACCACATTGGAGGCCCTGGGTTCGGTTCCTGATGCCTCCTGGAGAAGATGAACAAGACAGTGAGCTGGCACGGCAGGCAGATGCAACAAGATGACACAACAAGGAGACACAGAGGAAAGACAATGAGAGACACAACAAAGCAGAGAGCTGAGATAGCTCAAGCAAATGAGCACCTCTCTCCCACATGGGAGGTCCCAGGTTCGTTTCCCAATGCCTCCTAAAGAGAAGACGAGAAGACAAGAAGACACAGAGAGCACACAGCAAATGGACAGAGAGCAGACAGTGAGCACAAACAATGGGGGGGGGAGAATAAATAAAATAAATCTAAAAAAAAAAAAAAAAAAAATTAGAATGGTGGCTGATAAAATGGGGTCCTGCACTGATTCTCAATGCAAGCAGATTTCAGATTTCCTTCCTGCTACCAACAAAGGATAAAATAGGGGTGAAAGACGGATATTAACAATATTTCCATCAAAGACATATGTCTGGATTTCAGTTATTCCATTCTTCCTTTTTTATTCCTATGGGGTCCTTCCACTGTCAACCACAGACTAGCAGGCATGAGCCTTCCACTTGAACAATTCCACTGCACTAGAGTAAGAAAGATATGGAGAGAGGACTTACAAACACAACTGAGGCAAATTAACAAAAGCTGCTAGTGATGAGCAGGTCTCTTGCCATAGATTTATAACAGTATACCACTGGTACATGGGTGGTAGGAAGCTATCTGACCTTCCAGAGACCTTCCATTCCTTGAGAATAAGCAAATATAATAAGCAATGCTTCTAATGACAGTATAGAGCATATATCAAACCTCTGACATGGGAAAGGCTGAGCACCCTTGTATTCAGCTGTACCTTCCAGGTCTCTGCTGCACTGTCTTCAAGCCCTCCCTTCATGTGGGCCCTGGCACAGTCACACCTGAAATTCCAGGTTCTAGGTCCCCTTTCAGTCTGAGTGACTAGGTCCTTCCCTGTCTGGCTGCTCGAGTACCTCACGGATAAGCTGGCCTAACCCTGCTTCCCTCTAGGAATCTTTTTCTCAGGCCCTGTATTCCTTGGTGTTCCTTTACCAGTGGGCACTGCTGATCACTAATGCCCTTTGAGTCTGAAGACTTGGGTTTGAATCCTGGCTCTGCCACTTTCTAACTGGGTGGCTTGGCAAGCTGTACCATCTTTCCAAATTTCAGTTTATTCATCTATAAAATGGGGGTAATAATTCTGACTTCATGTAATTTAATCTCAAGAACCTGGTAATATGTGCATGCAAAAACATCTAGTTTAATACCTGGCATATAACAGATGTTTAAGAAATGTTACCTGAATGTATGAACATCTCCTCAAACTCCATCGCCTTAGTTTATTTTATTTTATTTTTTATTTTTTTAACCGGGAGGTCCCAGGGATCGAACCCGGGTCCCTCCATATGGGAGACGGACGCCCAACCAGTTGAGCCACATCCGACCCCAAAGATTTTATTTATTTATTCATTTATCCCCCCCTTGCTGCTTGTGCTCGCTGGGTCAGCTAACCACGCCGTGCGGGCGGGCTTGCCTTCACCAGGAGGCCCCAGGAACCGAACCCGGGGCCTCCCATATGGTAAACGGGAGCCCTACTGATTGAGCCACAGCCGCTTCCCCATCGCCTTAGTTTAAAAGGACCCTGTAACGATTGGATTCTGAGTTTCAAAAAAATCTGGCAGAAAAAACAACCTACAGCTGGCATTTAAAGCCATCTAGTGTTGGTTCTATCCTACTCTACCAGCCTTATCTCCCATTATTACCAGATTAGTCTACCTACCCCCAAACATGCCTCCAGTTTCCCCCTTCAAACTTTGAATCTCAACACTCCACACACGTGGAATGTGTTCTCTTCCTCTCAATGCCTAGTTAAGCCTTTCCCCCATACTTCAAAAAACTTCCTCAAGAAGTCTTTTCTTCTCATGGTTATCGAGGAAACACTCCCTTCTCTGAACTCCACAGTAAGTGCTACATTATAAATGCCTCTGACAATAAATCACATCTAGTCATGCGGCCTTCTCCATGATCCCTACACTCCTATTTGGTTCTACAGACTCTGATAACACTAGTTTTTAAAATTCAACTGCCATCAATAATGACCATCAAGTTTATGTTTTGAAGCCTCAACTTTGCAAGGGTCCCTGAGACTACAGCTGATTTATGGCTCAATTACATGAAAAGCACTTAAAGCAGTAACTGGCACACAGTCAGCACCTAATGAATGTTAGCTATTATTATTCAAACTCTCTGATGTAGCAAGTCCCCTTCTAGGAATCAATCCTACAGAAATACTCAAGTGGGCACAAATAGTATGTACAAATACATTCACCGCAGTATTGTCCATCTACTTCCCTCCACTTGCACAGCCACCACCACTTCTCACCTACAAAATTACAACAGGGGAGTGGACATGGCTCGAGCAGTTGAGCACCTGCCTCCCACATGGGAGGTCCCAGGGTCGGTTCTGGTGCCTCCTAAAGAAATCAAACAAATGAGCAAAACAATGAGGAAAAAAAACAAACAAAAAACCAAGCAAAACAGATGAGGGAGTCAACTCAGGGGAGCTGCTGTGGCTCAGTGGTTGAGTGCTGGCCTCCTGCATACGGGGTCCTGGGTTCAATCCCTGGTCCCAGTAACCTCAAAAAAAAAAAAAAAAAAAAAAACCTACAACAGCCTCTTTCCTGGTCTCCCGACTTCCATTCTTGTCCCCTACAATCCATTTTCCCCATCTCAGCCAGAAAGATTTTTTTAAATGTGAACCCAATCACTCTCTTACTCCAAATCCATCAATAGTTCCCCCATACAAAGTCCCTACACCATGGGCTCAAAATCTCTGCACACTTATCCCATTTTATCTCTTTCTACTCTTGCCTTTGATAACTTGATTACAGCCTCAGTGGACCATCCTGTTCCTAGACAACATCAAGCTGACTCCTGCTTCAGTACCTTGGCACTTGTTATTCACTCTGCTTCTTGCCTCGATTTTTGGCATGACCCAGTTTTCAGGTCTCAGCTCAGTCACTGCCTCCAAAGAGAATTCCACACTGGCCACCTATCTAGAATGTGTACACACACCCTTCTATCTGAAATTATGCTATTTGTTTATATGTTTGCTGTCTGGCATCTCCATTAGTCTGTAAACTCCAGTAGGTCTTAAAAAATTTTTATTTGCTCTCCCCTTTTTGACTTCTGCTGCCACAGGGATCCCTCTTACAATTCCTGGGAAGGAAGGAACCAAAGGTTTTATATCACAATCTCTGAATTTACATACACACTGAAAGTTAAGTCAAAGACAATGAATTCCAACTAACTCATTGTTAAAATTCATATTCATACCACATTTACTAAGCATCTACTGCAGGAGAGAAAAATTGGGTATAAGATCATATCAAGTAGGGTAAGCACAAAGTCCCCAAGGCAAGAGGGAGGTTTAGCATATTTAAAGAGCAGAAAGATCCAAGTAGCTTAAAGAGAGTGAGCCAGGGGGATGGATATAGGCAAGGTTGGACAAAGTAGGGCAAAAAAGGCAATGGTAGGTACAAGCTTTGAATATTATTCTGGTTGTAACAGGAAATTTTTTTTTTCTTTTTTTATGATTTACATTTTAAACAGAGGAGTGTTTGATCTGATTTATTTATTTTTAAATCAGTTTGCTATGAGGAGATGGACTTACAAAGAGTTGAGAGTGGAATAGGGGAGACCAGTGGAGACGGATGAGGTAGTCTGAGAGAGAAAATGGTGGGTGGCTTGAACTAAAAAATGAAGGTAGATAGATTTGAGATAAGGTTTGAAGCAAAGCCATTGGGACTTGCCAACAGATTGGATGAGAATGTAACAGACAGAGAAGAATAAATAGTATTCGCAGGTTTCTGGCCTGTGTACCTGGATAAACAGTGAGGCCATCTGAGATGCAAAGACTGTAGGAAGAGCAGATTTGCCAAAGCAAATCAGGGGTAGAGTGCAGTATCCTAAGTTCTATTTTGGAATCCAACAAGACATTTAAGAAAGTATATTGAATAAACAGCTGGATAGGGCAAGGTTGGAGATATAAACGAAATGTAGTGTACAGTTCTTTAAGTGAAGAAGCAGTATCCCTAGGAGGATGAAATGTTTAAATCTGCCAAATGCGGGGGCGGATGTGGCTCAACTGGTTGGGCGTCCGTCTCCCATATGGAGGGATCTGGGTTCGATCCCTGGGACCTCCCGGTAAAATAAAAATAAATAAATAAAGAAAGAAAGAATTAAAAAAAAAAAAAAAAAAAAAAATCTGCCAAATGCTACTGAGAGGTCAGGGGAGATGAAGATACTGGATTTACGGAGAAGTTGGTTGTTACTGACCTTCAAAGGATAGTTTCAGTAGAGTAAATAAATATGAAATCCTAAATGGAATTTACCTATTGGCGCTAATAAAACCCAGGGCAGATTTGAACTTGCCATCTTTACCACTGGCAGGTATTGCATGACAGAGGGTGGAAATGGAGGCAATGAACAGTCTACAAGCAGGATTGAAGGAAACCCAAACCAGGGCCTGGTCAAACGCAAACATTGTACAGATTTTTTTGTTGTTGTTTTTTCTAGATTTTGAATATGGTGAACAGAAAAGTCAACAGAATATGGTGACTCTGGGTTCTGGCCTTGTTCTATAGTGCATTTGGTGTCACCATGGAGAAGACACAAGGTGCAGAAGGTGACCTCAAAACAGTAGTGGCTGGCACCATGCCAGGCATGTTGTACAGGTGGTCTTTGGGGGGTAGCACAGGGTGGTCTAGCAGGACTAACACTTACCAGCCTCTATGCACTATATAGTAACTGGGAGCACAAGAAAGACTCCTTGTTCTAAGAGTCACTCTGAAGAGTTTGCCAAGTTGTCAACGGAGGAAACATTAGTAGTCATCCAAATCAATTTAGAAGTCAGTCTGGACTTATTCTCTCTTTTACCTACAATTAGTTTGAAAAATTGGATGTTCTGATTTGCTGTGAAGATCGTTGATGGTTTACCAGGACTGGCACTCCTTCCAGCCATTAGGAGCTCACAATTCACTGAGTAATATGCTTCCCATCTCCCTGGGAGAAGATCTTGCACATGTTCACTCTACCCCCAAACTAGAAAACCACTTACTACCAGAATTCAGGCTATGTTTGTTGTCAGCATCATCAAGTTTATCATTTAATGATCCTAAACTGTAATGTTACCCTGTATTTCCAATAAAGGGTAAAATTAGAACCAAAGTCATCATAATTCCAACATAAAAAAAAAAAAAAAAGAAGATGGAAACCATTACAAGTATGTAATTCCCACAAACATTATTTGACAAAATTAGGACTCACATGGGTCTGTTTTATTGTCAGAGGTTTTTACATGCTACTAAATTGGGGGTTTTTTGTTTTGCTTTGTTTTTGAGGTACCAGGGGCCGGGGATTGAACCCCAGACCTTGTATGTGGGAAGCTGGCATTCAAACCACTGAGCCACACTGGCTCCCCTGAGTTGGTTTCTTCATTTGTTTGCTTGTTGTTTGTTTTGTTTTTAGGAGGCACTGGGAACCAAGCCCGGGACCTCCCATGTGGGAAGCAGGTACCCAACTGTTTGAGCCACACCTGCTCCCAACATGCTACCAAGTTTTATCACAATAACATAAAAGGTTAAAATGCTTGAGCCATAAATAAATCTCTAAAACAAAACCCAAGTCAATTGCTCTCTCTTTAAAAAAAAAAAAGGGGTGGGGGAGCGGATATGGCTCAGTTCCTGGTGCCCCTTAAAGACGACCAGCAAGACAGTGAGCTGACCACAAGAAGAGACACACAGAGGAAAACAGCGAGACACAACAAAGCAGGGAGCAGAGGTGGCTCAAGAGATTAGGCTCCTCCCTCCCACATTGGAGGCCCCGGGTTCAGTTCATGGTGCCTCCTAAAAAAAGACCAACACAGAACAAACAAGACAGCAAATGCAAACAATGAGGGGGTGGGGAGAAATAAATAAATCTTTAAAGAAAGACCAAGCCAACTGCTCCCCTTAAAAAAAAAGAAAGAAAGAAAAAAAAAGCTTGAGCCAGACACTAACTAATATCTTATTAAAATAAACACCTCAGAGTATATTATGAGTTAGAAGGGAACCCAGAGCATTAGTCCAATCTCCTCATTTTTCAGATCCAGAAACTGAGGTCTAGAGAGGAAAAACAATTTTCCTAGGTTCACAGGACTTGAGAGCAGAAAAGAAAAGAGGAAAGAAAAAACTCAGATCCCCTATCTTTTGGGGTACTTCTTTTTTTTTTTTTTTAAGCTGTATTTGTTTATTTATTTTACTTTTATCCCGTGTCTCTCTCCTCGTTACATTATCTTGCTGTGTGGCTCGGCGGGGCCTGGCACACCCATGCACAGGGCCTGGCGGCACACGCGCCTTCTATATTTTTCTTTTATTTTACCGGGAGGTCCCGGGGATCGAACCCAGGTCCCTCCATATGGCAGACGGACGCCCAACCATTGGAGCCACATCCGCCCCCCGGTACTGCTTTTTTAAACTGTACCTACTGCCTTTCCCAATCTCTCTACTTTAACAACTAATAACCCTATTAATGACGAGGTCCAATAACACTTTCTGTCAAAAATTTGAGGTACATTGTACTATGCCAGTCCCCTTTTCACCAAGCTTCAATAGACACCCTCCCTCTAGGGAAGGCAGACTGCCAAAATTCCTGGCTTTTCATTGGGACCAAAGAGGCTCCCTGCACCTCTCTAGTCAGCTCTGAGCCTCTTGAAAGAAACCTGATACAGAGCTACTGCTATATCCGCCTCCTCCTTCTCCTCTTCAGGATGCTCAAACCCTAGCTCCACCACTGTGTAACCCTGGGAACAATGATGACACCAAACTCTCAGGGTTGTTATGAAGATTAGACAAATTAATATTTGCAAAGCACTTAGAGCAGTGCCTGGCACTTAGGAAGCAAAACAAATTGCTGGCAATTTCTTCCAACTCCCCAACCCTCAGGCTATCCTTATTAGGAGTCTTGATTCAAAGAGAATTTGCTAATCACTGAGCAGCACTTTAAAAACGGATTTGTAATATTTCAGCTTCTGCTGCCTTGAATATATAATAATAGAAAATCTTCACATCATACACACCAAGTCAGACTTACTATCATCTCATAAACAGATGAGGTACCTGAGACATAAAAGTTAAATGGAGTTGCCAAGGTCACACAGCTGTCCTGACTCCAGAACCCATACACATAAGCACTACGCTTCAAAACTATGCTGTGTCATTAAGAACCTCAAATAAGGACAGAAATAGTTTAGGCAATAATAATGAAATGTAGCTTTCATTTAAAAGGACAGTTTTCTAAATTTTTAACTTGTTCTTAAAACCTTTTTGGCACTCTCAACTGTCCAATTACTTCCCCACTGACTCCTGCTTTACATTTGCTTTATTTTTCTCAACCAACTTCCTATAGCTTCTCTTCTTTTGTTGCTGGTGATTTATGCTTGTCAAATAATTGCAGCTATAATTTACTGAATGTTTTCTGTGTGTAGATACTACACATACATCACCTCATTTAGTTTTCAATGATCCTATAAGGTAAATTCTATTATCTCCAGTTTGATAAATGAGAAAACTCAAACACAGAGAAGTTAAGAAAATGTATCCAAGCTTATACAACTAAGAAGTTCTGGAACTGCGACTCAAGCTGAGGTCTAACTTCCAAGCCCCCACTATTAACTACTGCAGTAAATTGGTCCTTAAATGAAACAACCAGGATTGGCCTATAGTACACAGTAAATGCTCAGTCACGTATATGACAAATATATGCCTATGGAATCAACTAAATTCTTCTGAACAGCAGCAGTATTGGGTAAGGAGTATTTTAAAATAGAGTGAAGGTTCATAGTTCCTTTTTTGTAAAATACAAATTTTGGGGTTGAAATTTCGAGTCCTTAAAGACTTACTCACATTCACTCAGTCTTCAAAGCGGATGTGAAACCTAAAGCCCAGAAACTGTAATTCACCCAAAGTCACAGAGCTACTTAGAAGAACCGGAAACTGAACCCAGGTTTCCTGAGTTCCTAGCTCTTTACACTGTATCGTCATTTCATTCACTCAACAAATATCTGAAAGTCTGCACACTTGCAAGCTGTGGAAATTTAAGAGATCAGTCAAAACTTATATCTTAATTACTGGGCTTTTATAAAGTACTTTCTTTCATGGAGCTTATAATCTACTTCCCTCTTTCTAGTCACTCTCCCTTTCTCATTTAGACCTGGGAAAAATTACCATTGAGCACAAGAAGGAAAATTACACTTGCCTTTGTTGCGATAAAAAGTGCAAAAATGTTTGGGGCATAAAGATGGCAGAGCAAAAATAAGGATGGAACCTATGTCCCTGAAGATATAACCAAGCCCCTGAATAAACTGATCCTGGAATTACCCTGTCATTGGGTTTCCTGTTGTGTGAGATAATTGTCCTTACTGTTTAAGCCACTTTTAGTTGGATTTTCTGATTCTTGAAGCCCAAAGCACCCAAACTAGTACTGTGGGTAAACTTTACATTTTAATATTAAACCGAGGGAGGTGGCGGGCAGCCAGAGCATACATTCCAGTAACATAAACCGCTGCAAACACTCATCTTTGTTGATTTGCTTGAATAAATGAGCTCCTATTATGAAGAATGAGCTGTGTAGGTAGAAATGGCAATGATGATGAAGGGGAGATTTAGATTCAAGTATCAGTTCTTCCATTTACCTGGTGTGACCTTGGGAAAGTTGGCTCCCTTCCCTGAAGCTCATCCATAAATGGGATCTGGGATCTACATAGCAAGAGATACAAACTCACTAGATTACAGGGGCCAGGGCCAGCCAATTACGTTAACAACTGAAGCTAAACAACTGATGGAGGTGTGGCAAACTAGAATGTATGTGCCCTCTGTAAAAGAGGTAGCCTCTATTTAGCTCTAACCCATTGCGAACCTTTATATTTTTCAAGAGAAGCCAGAAAACAGAAACTCCATGTGAAATCTCCACAACTTTGGTCTATAACATCATTATAAAAAATTTCAAACATACAAAAAGGTTGAAAAGAATTGCTAACATTTTGCCACCTTTGCTTAACCTATATACTTAGATATTTCACAACACTTTGCACCTTTAGCATGCATCTCCAAATAGGACATTTTCCTTCATAGCCATACTGTTATCAAATCTAGAAAATAATTCCCAAATATCATATAAGATGGAATGTTCCAAATTCCTTTATTACCTAAAAGATTTTTCAGAAGTCTTTTTTTGTTTGGAACCAGGATCCATTCAAGGGTCACATACAGCATTTGACTTTTCTCTTTATTCTCTTCATCTCCAACAGTCCTTTCACTTGTTTTTTTCTGTGACACTGACTTTTGGAAGAGAAACAGGGCATTGTCTGTAGAATGTCCTGCATTCTGGATATCTTACTGTTACCTCAATGGTGCCCCTGAATTTGTTCCTCTGTTCCTAGAAAGCATGATTAGGATAAAAACATTTTTGGGAAGAAAAGTTCATAGATAATGCAATGAAGTTCTTGTTTCACCACTCAGAAGGCATATGATATAACGCTGTCCCACTAGTGATCCTAAATTTGATCACTTGGCTGAAGTGATAACCACCAAGTTACTCTACTGCTTTCCTCTTCACAATCAGTAAGGGATCTATGGGCTAGTATTTTGTTACTGTGTGAATATCAAGTTCCCTAAAAAACTTTCACGTGATGGTTTTAGTATCCAATGATTATCTTTGTCAGAATCTATTATTTCATTAGGAGTTGAAAAGGAGAGATTTTCTAATTCTATGATTTATTTTTTACATTAATTAGCAGAAAAGATCATTCCCTCATCAAATAAGGATGAACAGTAGCTACTAAAAGAAGAGAGTAAATGCTTAATTTGTTCCTTTTAATTAAACAATTTTCAGAATAAGAGTTGGCATAGTAGTCACCTCCAGAGGAGAAAAATGAATTTATTTCTCTTTTGCTGTAATAATACCTTGGACTTACAGATATTAAGATATTCAATATTTTCAAATAAAGTAGATTTTATTCTTTCTGATGCTCCAATTGTTCCAAATTTGGCCAATTCTCTAGATTTTTAAATGTTGGCAACTAATTTCAAAAATAATTTTTCACCTCTAAACTATTTGAGTCATGCAAATAGTCTTGCTGTCCTGATTTTTGTGATAATCAAGGTAGGCTAAACATGTTAGAAACCATGCATGTGTCCCCAGACCTAGTCTTTCTCCCTAGGTCTGGTTTTTAGAATGCTGGTGATAAACTAAGCCTGATTTATTATATGATCATCCTGTATGGGAAAAGACTGTAACTTTGGGTATCTTTGGTCAACCTTAAGAGACATAGATGTGGCTCGGGTGGTTGGGCGTCTGTCTCCCATGTGGAGGGACCTGGGTTCGATCCCTTGGACAAAAGTTCGACCCCCGGGGTAAAAGTAAGTAAATAAATAAATCCTTAAAAAAATGTACAGGGGAGGAAGATACAGACTACAGTTAGTGGTAATACTTTAACGATGCTTTTTCATGATTTGTTAACAAATGTTTCACAACAATGCAGGGTGTTTGTAGGGGGGTGATATGTGGGAGCCCTGTATAATGTTATGCATGTTTGTTTTGTTAAGATCACGATCTTTACTGAACACTTATAATTTATGTATGTTCATTTATCAATGAGTACTTCAATAAATTGTATAAAAGTTTAAAAATAAATAAACTATATATGAGTCCCCTTGAAGGCCATTTTTTATTATTACTCTTCCTTCCAGCTCTCCAACAAGCTTGGTCCAAGATCATCACACAGTCAGAGGTAAAACTATGGCTAGACTGCAGCCTGCTGATTCCCAGGTCTTCCATTTCACAAAGGAACCCCAGTCCCCAGTCCTCCTGTCCCACCAGTAGACTCCTTTACAGGCAAGTCAATTCACTTTGTGGAGCCTCCATTTCCTCATCTATAAGGAAATAAATCACTGCCGTTTCTAATCCAGAGACCTACTATGAGACTCAGTTGAAAAAAAGGACATGAGAGCATTCTGATAAACTCTGTAAGACTGTCTACAAAGATAGGGATTACAAATTATAGATAAACCCTTCTCACCTCACAGGACCCTCAGACAATCTTTCCATGTTCTCCACTGAACTCAGTATATTTCCACTCCCTCAGAATAACTCCTACCTCCCAGAAATTCCATACTCTGGCTCTACTTGCCCCTTAAGACAACTCTCCCACAGGAGTCCCCATCCGTTCTTTTTTTTTTTTTTTTTTTTTAAAGATTTATTTATTTATTTTATCCATTTTAACCAACACCCCCTTCCCCATTTGCTGTTTTGTGTCCATTCGCTGAGCATTTCTTTGTGTCTGTTTCCTGCCATCTCTTCTCATCCTCCAGTCTTCACCAGGATTCGATCCTGGAGACTTCCGATGCAGGAGAGTTATTCTGCCGCCTGCGCCACCTCAGCTCCTGGCTTCTGCAGCTTTCGGAGCATCTCGTCTTGTCTCTCCCCTGTTACGTCATCATCCTGCTGCATGGCTCCCGGGGCCTGGAGGCTCACCGGCACACAGAGCCTGGCAGCCCATGCGCCTTCTATATATATATTTTTTTATTTTACCGGGAGGTCCCAGGGATCGAACCCAGGTCCCTCCATATGGCAGACGGACGCCCAACCATTTGAGCCACATCCGCCCCCCCATCCGTTCTTCATTGTACCTCAGATAAATCATTTTTACCCCTAACAGTTCCCTCACTACATTCCAATTTAATCCTCACAAACTTTGCCCCACCACAAACAAAACTACCTGCTGCTGCCAACCCCCTGGATAAATACTTCTGGTATACTCAGAATCCCCTCCCAACCTCATAGCACCTCTTACCACAATCCTTCCAACCCCTCAAAATTTCCTCCAGCTCACATAAATCTTTCCATCCATTTCAGAAGATAGTAGCCCCAAAACTCATTCAACCCCATCTTCAGGCCCACTCTCATCATTCTATACTTCTATTTCAGGTGCCCTCAAATCTCAGACCAATGCTTTCTAGTGCCCCCCCAAGCCCCAACTTATGTGAGCCTGAGGTGACTCCCAACACACAGGATTGAGAAATCCTGGAAGTTCTCAAATTAAAATCTCCTCACCTGTCCACCTTCCCAACCCCTTAGCTCAGTTAATTTTATATTCTATACCCACCCTGATCACATAAATACTACTATCCCGACCTCACTTCTGAACTCAACCACTGACACATTTCCACTTACATGGTTAACACCTAAAATTTAAGTACAAGAGAGAACTCCTGATTCTTCCTTCACCCTATCAAACCTACAGTTTTCCTCATCTCAGTAAATAATAATTTTATCTTTCTACTTACTCAAGCCAAGAACCTTGAAGTTCTCCTTGACTTTTGCCTCTCATGCCTCCACATCAAACGCTTCAGCAAAACCTGTCCCCTCTGCCTTCAGAATATATTGATATACATTTGCCTCCTTCTCTAGAGTTCCAAGCCACACATTATGTTTCACACAGATTACTGCTGCAGTCTCCTACCTGGAATCCTTACTTCCATTTCTGCCCACTTTAAACTTGCTCTCCACTCAGCAAGAGTGATCCTTTTAAAACACAAATCAGATCATGTTGCTCCCCCAGCTCAAAACCTCTCCAACTGTTTCCCAGCATACTTAGAATTAAAAGCTACTCCTCCCTCACTCAGTTCCTGCCACAGTGTAATTTGCCAAGCATTCTACAACCTCCGGGACTTTGCACTTGCTGTTCTCTATGCCAGGAAGGTTCTTCTTCCAGCTGGCCACAGGGCTCTTTCCCTTCATTCAGGTCTGAGGTTCAACATTACCTCTTCAGAGGTTTTCCCTGATTACCCTATCAAAAGAGCTCACCCATCCTACCTTCCTTTACTGATCCCCTTGACCTGCTTTATTTTCCTCCCTATCTGACATTATATATTTGTTTATTGTTTCCCCTGTGAAATTGGAATGAATGATTTTATTAACCATCTTGATTTGCTTGAGCTTCCATTTTATCCAGGGAATTATAAAGATTGGGGGAAAAAAAAATGGAGAGGGAGCAAATGTAGCTCAAGTGGCTGAGTGCCTGCTTACCATGTACGAGGTCCCGGGTTCAATTCCCCGTGCCTCCCTAAAAAAAAAAAAAAAAAAAAGGAAAAGCAACAGAGGTTAAATGAAGCAGGCTGACATACCAATGATCCTTTGTCGTGCTGATAAAGACCCCTGCCCCTGCAAGGAAGAACTGTAACAAAAGAAATCAGGCTGGGGAAGCGGCTGTGGCTCAATCAGTAGGGCTCCCGTTTACCATATGGGAGGCCCCGGGTTCGGTTCCCGGGGCCTCCTGGTGAAGGCAAAGCCCGCCCGCACGGCGTGGTTAGCTGACCCAGAGAGCACAAGCAGCAAGGGGGGGATAAATGAATAAATAAATAAAATCTTTAAGAAAAAAAAAAAAAAAAGAAATCAGGCTGATACAAGCAAGGTCTGCTAATCTTACCAGATGACCACAATCTTACACCAGCATTCTGGTTGCTAATTAAGGAACCACATCCCCCCCCCCCCCCCCCCTGTAGTTCACATAGCTCACATATCCATTGTCCTCACTCCTTCCCATTCCCCAACACCTTCCCTTTGTCTCAGCACTTTGGTACTGCTCCTGCACTAATGCAACTTTAGCTCAATAAACTTGCTCTGCAGTTATTTATTTATTTATTTATTTACAGTACATTTTATTGGTAAGATACTATGGTAGGTATTAGGATTCAGGTTTCGGTGAAGCCATCAAGAAAATTTTATTTTCTTTGGGATGACGAGTCATAAACATGCAAAATTTTAAATAAAATGTTATATTTATGCACAGCACTGTAGAAATATACCCATTGCCTGTTGTGGCCATGTTTCTTTTGTTGTTGTTTTAAGAAGCATTAGATTGCATAAATGCTACATCAAAAATACAGGGGGGGGTACGGGAAGCGGCTGTGGCTCAATCAGTGGGGCTCCTGTTTACCATAT
>JAKSZT010054134.1:4123111-4186308 GCA_026826555.1 Tolypeutes matacus
TCAGCTAACCACGCCGTGCGGGCGGGCTTGCCTTCACCAGGAAGCCCAGGGAACCGAACCCGGGGCCTCCCATATGGTAAATGGGAGCCCTACTGATTGAGCCACAGCCGCTTCCCATGAAATGCCTAGTTTTGACAAAACAGAATGAAGGATGTAAGATGAGACTTAAATGGATAAAGAAAGAAGTAAAAAGTTTGTGAAAGTGAATTCAGTCAATGCTGACTAAAATTGATAAGCTTAAGGGAGCGTGTTTTTGACCTAAGATAAAATGACTGGTTTTCATGAGGGCAGGAATAAGTAGAAAACCTGAATAAATATAAAAAGTTGTAGAGGGGGGAAAAAAAAAAAAAAAAAGTTGTAGAGGGCTTGTGAAAGTAAATTTCATCTGATAAACGTAAATAAAATTTATCTTAAGGTAACATAAGTAGTCTATGTAGTTATGGATAATTATGGGAAATTTGTAAAAGCATTTTCTAAATGATGGTATTTCAATATAAATGGCTAATTCCAGAAGTCATTATTAAGTAGAAATCTTAATTAATATTGATAACAAAAAGTAACTTCATCAACGAAAGAATTATACACCATGATCAAGTGGGTTTTATCCCACGTAGGCAAGGAAGGTTCAACAAACGAAAATCAATCAATGTGACGCACCACATTTACAAAACTAAGGGGGAAAACACGTGATCATTTCAACTGGTGTAGAAAAGGCATTTGTCAAAATCCAGCAATCTTTCTGGATAAAAACACTTCTAAAAATAGCAATAGAAAGAAACTTCCTCAACATGATAAAGGACATATATGAAAAATCCACAGCTAACATCACACATCGTGGTGAAAGCCTACAAGCTTTCTTTGTAAGATCTGAAACAAGAAAAAGATGCCCACTGTCACTACTGTTCTTCAACACTGTATTGGAAGTTTTAGCCAAGCAGTTAGGCAAGTAAAAGAAATAAAACAGCATCCCAATTGGAAAAGAAGTAAAATTTTCACTATTTGCAGATTACATGATCTCATATATAGAAAAATCCAAAAAAATCTACAAGGGGGGCAGATGTGGCTGAAATGGTGGGACCTGGGTTCGATCCCCGGGACCTCCCGGTAAAAAATATATATATAGAAGGCGCATAGGCTGTCAGGCTCTGTGTACCGGTGAGCTGCTAGGTCCCGGGAGCCAAGCAGCAAGATGATGACATAACAGGGGAGAGGCAAGACGAGATGCTCCGAAAGCTCTGAAAACCAGGAACCGAGGTGGCACAGGTGGCAGAACACCCTTCTCCTACATCGGAGGTCTCCAGGATCGAATCCTGGTGAAGACTAGGGGAGAAGGATGAGAAAAGATGGCAGGAAACAGACACAGAGAATTGCCCAGCGAATGGACACAAAACAGCAAATGGGGAAGGGGGCGTTTAAGATGGATAAAGTAAATAAATAAATCTTTAAAAAAAATCTACAACAAAGCTATAGCTAATAAATGAATTTAACAAAGTGGTAGGATAAAAGATGAACATACAAAAGTCAGTAATGTTTCTAAATACTAGTAATGATTTATCTGAGGAGGAAATCAAGGAAAACCAATAGTTTAACATAGATGTGGAAACTCCTGGAAAAATTTTAAATAAAATTTCTTAGATACAGTAATTGGTAGTAACATGAACTTTTCCATCATTTTAATTTTCTTCAATAGGAGTTGCAAAAATTCTGTGAAAATATTTAAAGCCAGCTTTCCAATTTGTTTCTTACTAAATTCTTTGTTCTCTTAAAATTTAGAACATTTTATCTTTAGTTCCATAAATTCTATCTATTAAAAGCAAAGACAAATTGCTATAGTTATTTCCTTCAATAGGCAATTTTCAACATTACCATTCAATATATTTATTTACTTAAATTATTTTTGAAAAATAAAATACATTATTGTAATAGAAAATCATACTTATAATTTGAGAAAGGAAATTTCACTCTCACATTTCTATGGTTTATATTTTATTTATTTGTATCAAACTGCTAGCCAAATTATAAATAATATATTTTAAAATTTGTGCTCAATTGTCTTAATTCTGCTCAGCTGTTATGGATGACGATGAAGGTCGAGGATAATATTTTTGTAGTCCCAAGTAAGAACACAGCATTTTAAGGATGAGTAAAGACACCGGCCTTGGCCCTCCTCCTCTGCCACTTTACTGAGACTTTAATAAAAGACCCCATCAACATCCACAACAACAACAACAACAACAAACTAACTTCATAATAAACAAACCTGTCAAGCGCCACCTCAATCTGCATATTAAAGTGATGTTAGAGGGAAGATAATCTTGACGCCAATGAAAGTTTTAAAGTTTTCATGAAATAATTAAGAAAATAGATTTTTCCTATACTGCTCAAGTGAAATACCCATTGATTAACATAATCTTAGTCATGGTGTAAACATAAAATGAAACAAAACTTCTACTATTGGTTGTGGTTAATAATCTCTAAAAACAGCTTTAAGGAAATTACGACTCTATTGTAAATTCTTACAGCAGTCACGTTTATTCCTCGGCTCTGATCTCTAACTGTTATTTCTTATATATAGAAAAATCCAAAAGAGATGGATGCTTTACTCTTTGTGTATAACCTAATAGCTCCTTAGAATTTTTTTAAGTATCTGTGTGACACCTGAAACCCAGAGTTAAAAGTTAGCCAGCTCTAAAAGTGATGAAGAAGCAGCCCTATGACTACACAAAAAGAGTGGCCATGGACAAGCTGCCACGGGGTGGTAAAACACAATTGGCGTTATGGCCTGCACCTTTGGAAGGTCAAATGTGAGGTATTGTGGGTCCGGATCTTGCCCACTCTAAGCAAATGCCCAAGGGCCTATGGGAGAAAGCTCCACTATGATATTACTCACCAGAGAAAACCTCCCCCTCCACTGCATGCACCTACTAAACATTTGTGCTTGTGCTAGGCTTCTTTTCCAGATTCACAGGGCTCCTAATGTCTTCCTTGACTGGGCTGCCACTGTAGCAACAACCCACCATCAATTGGACTGTTAGAAGTGCAGATGCGTGCCAGCATCGGACATCTCTGGTCTCCCCTGGAATATCCTTCCCTTATCTTCAAGGTAAGAGCCACCCTTCTAGGTGGCAATTCCCAGAGGTCAGGAACTCCTATAAGTGTTTGTCTTGTTGTTTATATTGTAGCTATGGCCTTATATCACAGTACCACCATTTATAAAACCCCTGGTTCCACACTCAGGGCCTTTTGCAGAAGGCAGTGGAAAGATTTTAAGAGTTGTAGGAGAGGGTGGATTATAGCATATAGGATTTTGGATTTTCTCCCCCAACCCTCCCAATTCTTTCCTCCCCAAATTGCAGCAGCATTAAATAAATAAATAAATAAATAAATAGGGAATGCAGCGGGGTACTAACCTAAAGACATGCTGGTTATTATCACCCCATTGGATGCAGTAACTCAAGGCCTTCCTTCCTGCCCATGTGTGCGGTCACTGCCACTGCGACTTTGACTCAGGCAGTCTCTGAAGTAACCCTAGACTCGGCTCTCACAATTTTTGTGCCTCATACTATGAAGACTCTGTTAAACAGCCATCATACCCAGCATTTCTCTGCAAGCCGCCTGGCACACCTAGAAGCCTCCCTACTAAGCAACCCAAACATTTCAACCAAGCACCTTAAGATTCAACCCTGCCATTTTCCTCCCTGACTCTCAATTCTGCCACTTTCCTCCCCAACTCGCCCACCAAAGATGACCCTGAGCCCCATAAGTGCATCACCCTTCTCGTCTCAGTTCTCAATCCAAGAACAGACTTCAGTGAAACCCCTCTGAAATAACCCATGTCTGCTTGATAGATCCTACTATCGTAATGAAAAGGGACATCAGTTGCAGGATATGGAATAACACCCTCTTCTGAAATTCATGAACATGGTCCGGTCCCTGAGGCTTCCTCAGCTCAACCGGCAGAACTTGCAGGGAATACGGTAGCCCGCCGCTTGGCAAAAGGTAAAGCAGTTACCATTTACACTGACAGTCCCTATGCCTTTGGAGTAGCCTATGACTTTGGCATGCTCTGGAAACACCGAGGTTTCCTTACATCTTCTGGCCAGCCCATCAAAAACAAGCTTTGGGAAAGTGAATTTCTCCAAAGTGTAATGGAAATTTTTAAACATAGTAACACTGATGGAAGTTCCTAAGGCCCACAAAACCTGCTTAAAACAATACCCCGGATATGCATCCGTGCCTGACCAGTCACGCCACCAGGAGATGGCAAAACCCACCCCTAGTAAAGATTAACCAAAACCCCCTTAATGCCGATGCTAATCGCAAAAATTAGCTTCTGTAATGTTGCTTGCTTGCTCTGCTGGATATGGACAATTGAAGCTGCCTCTCACCCTTTCTGGTGCAAGAAACTAATGCTTTGTTTTAATCAACTAATCTGATATCTGAACACAAAGAAAAGTTGCTTTATCATGCTGACCCTGCTAAAATTCCCTATAAAAACCCACCGCGGGAAGCCGGGGGTCGCTTCTCTCCATACTGCTGGAGGAGGCCCCGGCCGGCCGGAAATAAAGGTTCCTCTCCTAAACACATTGTCTGGGTGCTGAGTTTCTCTCTGGATGAAGTGTCCCACTTCAAAAGTCTTTTGCTTCCCAAAGGGGTTGCGGTAGTGAAAACTGCAGGACATAGCAAAGCGGATTCAGAAGAAGCCCAAGGAAATGTGCTAGCAGACACTGCAGCTTGTCAAGATGCCAATCTCCCCAATTCTCCACCGCCTGTGCAACCAGGAGATTAGGTGTATTAGCAATGGCATCTTCGGAAACACGGACTTGAGCCCCGGTGGAAATGACCCTTTCAAACCCTCCTTACCACTCCCATTGCCACAAAGCTCTGAGCAACTCCTGGATTCACCTATGGCACCACTGAAAGCATCGGAGACCTGACCCTGAGATTGTGCAGGGTCCAGAAGCAGCTGGCATCCGGTGCAGACAGCTCTCCCAAGACTCCAGACTCTGGCTGAATACACTTAAAATGCCTTTTATCTTTTTTTTTTTTTTAACTAATGCATAGTTTTCCCCTGAGAGCAAGAACACCCTGACTGGTCCCCTAGGGACCCTTGTTGACTCTGTTATCTTCTCTTTGCTGCAGTTAACTCCACTACCTTTATCTGGATTAAAACAAACATTATCTTCCCTATCCCCATTGTCTAACGAAAACGACCCCTAGGGTATTCTTTTGCTTATTCCTTTGTGAACCAAAGACTTCTGTCTCCCATCAGGTTTTGCCTTCCTATGCAATACCTCTCTAGGGCCCCTACCATCTCCTTGTCTTCTCACTGACCCAGAGCCTGGTGGACAATGAACAACTGGCAGTGTAATAGAGCCCGACTCCCACCCTTATAACTTGACCTCTTCCACACGAAATACAATGGCTATCGGTTTAATTCTTGCTGGAATAGGTCTCGGACTTGGACTTTTAGCCCCCGGGATAGGTTTTGGATACCAAGAGCATGTCATCTGCGACCTCAGTGCCATCTTTGAAGCCATAGCTCAAGAGACAGAGCAAGCCCTGCAAGGACTAACTTCCTCTCTCAATTCCCTCGCAGCCATAAAAATGGACAACCAATTAGCTTTAGATTTACCTATGCCAGAAGAAGGGGGCGTTGTGCTGTTGCCAATACATCCTGTTGTACTTGGATCAACACCACCAGACAGGGTCGAAACCAACATCCAGGAAATCTTCAAATAAGCCAAATGGCTGGTTTCACAGCATAAACCAGCAACCAAGAGACATATGGGAATGAATTAAGGGGTTTCTGCCTAAGACCTCTTGGTTGTATTCCCTAGTCTCGCCACTGATCGTGCTAATCATCATCCTTCTCCTCGGACCTGTTTTCATCCACATCATCACCAACTTCAATGCATAGCGCCTCAAAGTCACCAAACTCTTTCTCCTGTCCCCTGTAGCTTTAGAGTATTAGTTTACAGAGCCCCTAACTAGTCATACTTGGTCTTCGGGGAGTCAAAGGAGGGAATGTGAAAATGGAATGATCAATGATTTTACTAACCATCTTAATTGCTTGAGCTTCCATTTTATCCAAGGAATTATAAAGAAGAAACAGAGGTAACTGAAGCAGGATGGCATACCAACGGTCCTTTGCAGTGCTGATAAAGAACCCTGCCCCTACCCAGAAGGAAAAACTGAAATGGCCACAATCTCACACCATCACTCTGGGACACCCTGCCCGATTGTGCACATCCCCACCACCCCACCCCATAGTTCACATAGCTCAGGTACCCATCATCAGCACTCCTCCCCATTCCCCCCACACCGTCCCTTTGTCTCAACAGCCATATAAGCTGCTTCCCCAACTCAAACTTTTGACCAGAAAGAAACCTCTTTTGGTGCTGCTTCTGCATTAATGCAACTTTTGGTCAATAAACCTGCTCTGCACCCCTTTTTTAGTCTATTTTATTTTCAGCACAACACCCCCATCAGAATGTAAGCTCCCTGTGGGCAAGAAATCTATTTAGTTCACTGATACATATACTCAGTGCCTAGACTAGGGCTTGCACAGGTGCTCCGTAACTCTTTCACCGACTCAATCACCACTTTTAGAGATCTCTTTTCCCCTGTCCCCAAGGTATGTTCAACCTTATTAGTCTCAGGTTCCTTCTAGACACACCCCCATACCCAGATAGAAGCAGCCTCTTCAGGTACCTCCAGCTCCCCTAGAGTCTCCGAGCCTCTCAGGTCTCCCACTTATGATAACTTGCCCCTCCAAACCCACTTTCTTTCAGATTGGCCCACCCCTTAGGACCCACAAGCATGCAAGTTCTTGTCCGTTCAGTTCACCAGTCCTCAGCGTCCAGCACAAACCAGGTTCCCACTTACCTATGTATGAATGAACGAACCACTCTTCCCACCCATCTTCCTTTCCCTGCATCCCCGGCTCCTTTTATCCTACCCTCGACCTAAATGTCGCCACCACCCCCTTCAGGCGTCCGAGTTCCTCAGTTTGAAATCTCCAGATCCCTCAGGGCCTCCCACCCGACTCATAAACGTCCAATCTCTCGGAATGGGCCTCCCACTACCCTGAGACGTGCCCGCTTCCCATACCTTCCAGAAACATCCCAATCGATCCTTCCAGTCCTCTCAGGAACATGGCTAACATCCCCGGGCACACAGTTCCTGCCACTTCTCTTCAAAAGAGAGACCCTCCCGCTCCCTCAGGGCCGCGACAACCTCGGACCAGGCCACCCGCTCCCCGCCCCCTCCAGACTCGGCAACTCAGGCCGCACCGGTCCCGACCGTTTCTGGGCCTCCAATCCCCAAAGGCGAATCTGCCGGTCATACTGCGCCGCCTCCTCCTCGCTGATGCCGCCGCCAGCCTCCTCCTTCTCCACCATGGCGCCGGCTCGCGCTGCCTCCGCCCGGGTGCCGCTAGCCAAAGCACCCCCGGACCCACGCGCCGCCAACCGCCCTCCGGCCGCGCGCCCCGGCAGCGTCTGCGCCTGCGCCGGAGGACCGCGCCTGCGCAGTACCTGATCCGCGGCCCCTTCCCGCCCGCAGAGCCTGGGACCGTCGGGACAGGCCCGCAGCCGAGAGCTTGAGGAGGGCAAGGATGCGGGAAGCAGTGAATGAGCTGCCCCACATGTCGTTGCTGTGCACATGGTGGAACCCTAGATGAAACTGGGAGGGACACCCAAACCCTGCCTATTTTACTTACGTAAATTAAAGTTACATTTTAAAATGGTACTCATCCACAGAAAAAAAAGCCCACAGGCCCGCGGCCTCCGGTCACGTGACGGGGGCTCCAGCCAATCGAGGCAAAGAAGGGCTCCGTTGGCGGCCCCAGGGCGATATACACGTGGTCATTTACGAGGGTCTTTGCTTCAGCGGCTGTGTGACGAGAGCCTGGCGCGATCTCAGCGCGGGGGTGTTGTGAAATAGAGTGGTGAATAAAATAGACAAAGCCCGCCCTCATGGAGCTTATATGCTATTGAGGAGGCTCAAAACAAAAAGAAATACAAAACAGGCAAAGATAAACGCTTTGAAGAAGAATATAGTAAAGCAGGATATGGGGCTAGAGCAGGGGTTCTTAACCTTTTTTTTCCACAGACCCCTTTGCCAAGGTTTTCAGGTGAAAACCACACACACCTTACTAAGTCCACACTGTGCTGTGTGTTATGTAATAAATATATCACACTCGCACCAACACGTCCCCACAAGAATAATGTTTTTTTGAATTTCAATTCAAGCTCATGGACCCCTTGTTTAGAACCTCTGGGCTAGGGAGAGCCAGGTGATCAGGGAATGCCTCTTGGAGGAGGTGACATTGAGCAGAGTTCTGAAAGAGCTAAGGGAGCAAGCCATGTGAATTGCTGGGAGATGAAGCATTCCAGTGCAAGGCCCTGAAACGAGTTGGCTGGCATGGTTAAGAAACTGTGAGAAGGAAGGGTGCCTGGAGCAGAGTGACAGGGTGGTAAGAGATGAAATCCAAGATGAAGCAGGTGGGGAATCATGTAGAGCCTTGTAGAGCCTGCTTGAGGAACAACACACCATGGTGGCTGGCTTCCTCCAGACCCAGAGATCCAAGAGAGCAAGGTGGAAACAGGAATGCCTTTAATGAGTCAGCCTTGGAAGTCACACAGTTGCTTCTGCAAATTCCTGTTGGTCACACTGGTCCACCCTATTCCTTGTGTGAAGGGACAACTAATATTTATTTTCCGAGGGCAAGATGCCTTTTTTATTCACTCAGCAAAATACTTATTGAGTACCTATGTGTCAGCCACTGATCTCTGTGCTAGGGGCAGGGATAGAGCAGAAAAAAAACAATTGTGCCAACAGAGAGTTTAAATGGGCTTTCTCTGGGGTATTTCTCTAATCCTCATAAGGGCCTTGAAAGGTAGATTCTTTAATATTCCCCATAACTGAGGAGTCTGAGATCCAAAAAAGCTAAGCATTAGTACCTTGACCAAAGTACTTTAGAAGTGGTGAAGCCAGGAGTGAAACCCAGGCTTTGTGGCTCAAGAACCCACATGTTTCATCAGAAGTTTATATGACCTGTGGGATATCTAACTGCTACTGTGTGCTCTGATCTTGCCCTGTGAGGTACATACACTCTGAATCTCAGAAGTGGATATTTCATCCCATCTTGCAGATGAGAAGTCTGGGACTCAAAAGGAGGTATCAACTCATCCAAGGTCACAGTTTTGTTCAAAAAACATTTGCCCATGGGAGGCGGCTGTGGCTCAATCAGTGGGGCTCCCGTTTACCATGTGGGAGGCCCCGGGTTCGGTTCCCGGGGCCTCCTGGTGAAGGCAAGCCCGCCCGCACGGCGTGGTTAGCTGACCCGGCGAGCACAAGCAGCAAGGGGGGGATAAATGAATAAATAAATAAAATCTTTAAAAAAAAAAAAACAAAAAACAAAAACATTTGCCCAATATTTTCTGTATTGGTTATTGCTTTGGAACAAATTATGTGAAAACTTAGTGACTTAAGACAGTAATAAACACATTCTCTCATGTTTCTGGGTCAGGAATTCATGAGCAGCTTGGCTGGGCGGTTCTGGCCTGGGGTCTTTCGTGAGAGTGCAGTCAGACATCTGACTGGGGTTGCAGACATCTGACAACTCAGGGCTGGAAGATCCCCTTCCCGGGTGACTCACATGGCTGGCAGGTTGAGGTTGGCTGTTGGCTGGGGGCTTCAGTTCCTCCCCCCACCTCTTCCACCACATGGCTGCTTGAGGGACCTCACAACATGGTGGCTGGCTTCCTCCAGACCAAAAGATCCAAGAGAGCAAGGTGGAAACAGCAATGTCTTTTATGACTCAGTCTTGGAAGTTGCACAGTCACTTCTGCAAAGTCCTGTTGGTCATGCTGGTCCACCCTATTCATTGTGTGAGGGGACTACACAGGGTATGAACACCAGAGACAGGGCTAGGATCATTTGGGGGCCATCTTGGAGGCCAGTTACGACATCTATGCACCATGGCCTTTGAAAATAAGGCAAATAAAAGAAACGTGGCCCCTCTCAATCAGAAGCAGAGTGGACATCACCATCCCAAAATCCTCAAGATTGAGGAATGAACAAACATAAGGGGGTAATGCAACTATGGACTAAAGTAGACTTACTATTATTCTAGTAATGGAAGAACTTGTAATAATGATATAAAGGCAGTGATCACCAGAGGTTCTGAGGGGAAGGAGAGGGAAAAATAGGTATAACATGGGGGATTTTGGGGACATTGGAATTGTTCTGCATGACATTGCAATGACGGATACAGGCCATTATACATTTTGTCAAAACCTATAAAACTGTGCAGTGCAAAGTGTAAACCATAATGTAAACTGTAGACAACAGTTAGTAGCAATGCTTCAATGTGTGTTCATCAAATGTACCACACTAATGAAAAATGTTGTTAATGGGGAAAAGTGTGGGAGAGGGAGGGAGTGGGGTATATGGGAATCCCCTATATTTTATTATTTTTTAGGAGGTACTGGGGATTGAACCCAGGACCTCATACTTGGGAAGCAAACATTTAACCACTGAACTACACCTGCTCCCCAATGAGAGCCAGAACATCCCAGGGAGGTGTCTGCATGGACAGGAACCAAGGCTTCTGACCCTCCACCTGGCCAACAGTCTCAACTAATGGCCAACACCAACTTGCTAGCTATGTGAGTGCGCTGTCCCAACTGGAGCAGAGACAAGCTGTCCCCAGAAAACTGCTGATTTGTGAACAAACTAAATGATTGTTGTTGGTTTAAGCTACTAAGTTGTGGGGTTGTTACACAGAATAGATAACCTCTCCTCCTCCCTCAACTCTCCCAACACTTTCCTCCTTCTAAAATTTCTTTCTCTCTCTCTCCCTGACACTCTTTCTCTCCCCACCACTTTGCCGAATTCTTTCATTAGCTCTAGTAGTTTTCTTGTAGATTATTGGGAATGTTCTATATATAGAATCATGTCATCTGCAAATAGGGATAGTTTTACCTTCCATTCCAATCTGGATACCTTTTATTTCTTTCTATTGCATTTATTTTTAAAATTCAAGTATCTAAGATATCATGCCCCCCCCAACAGTAAGAGATTTATATGTATGCCTATATGTATATGTTTTTTTTCTATTAGAGAAGTTGTGAACTTACAAAACAATCATGCTCCTGTGCAGAATTCCCATACAACACCCCTCCATCAACACAACACACCATGGTGGAATATTTGTTACAGATTATGAGATAACATCATCAGACTGTTACCACTAATTATGGTCTACAGTGTACGTTTGGTATATTTTTTTCATACCCCCCTATTATTAACACAGTACTTCTTTGACACTGATGCAAGAATATTATGATATTGCTGTTAACTATAGTCCATAGGTTACATTAATTATATTTTTCCCATGCATCTTCATAGTCTCTAATAGTAGATATTTTAATGAAAAATATCAGTTAGTAGAGGTATAATTAGATAAAATCTTATGGTAAAATATGATTATGATTGCTGGGACAAATCAATTTTTTATTTAATTGTCTTGATCTCAACTCTAATTTTCATTTAATGTAAAAGAACACTTGCAAAAATGTTCAACATAGTCACTAGTAAAATGCAAATTAAAACCACAATGAGATACTTCTACATATCCATTAGAGTGGCTAAAATTAAAAAAACTAACCGTGCCAAGTGTTAGTTAGGATATGGAACAACTGAAACTCTCCTACACTGCTGGTAGAAATGTAAAATCTTACAACCAATTTGTAAATAGCTTGGCAGTTTCTTCAAAAGTTAAACACAGAGTTACCATATGAACCAGTCATTTACTCCTAAGTGGTTCCCCAAGAGAAAGAAAATCATATGCCCAGGGAACAGATGTGGCTCAAAAAGTAGAGCACCCGCCTCCCACATGGGAGGTCCCAGGTTCGGTTCCCTCTGCCTCCTAAAGAAGACAAACAAACAAACAAACAAAAAAAAAAAAAAAAACAAGAGAAATGAGCAGACATGGAGCAAAAACAATGAGCAAACAATGAGCAGACAATGAGCAAAAACGAAACAAACAGGGAGCAGATATGGCTCAAGCAGTTGAGCACCTGCCTCCCACATGGGAGATCCCAGGTTCGGTTCCCAGTGATTCCTAAAAAAAACACACAGATAATGAGGGCAAACAACAAGCAAAATAACGAGCAGATGAGGGAGCCATCTCAGAAGGGAATTTAAAAATTAAATTAAATTAAATTAAATTAAAAAAACATGTCCACACAAAGACTTGTACACAAATATTCACAGTAGCTTCATTAGTAATGTTCAAAAACTGGAAAAGACCCAAATATTCATCAACAAGTGAATGGATAGACAAAATGTGATGTAGCCATAGAAAGGAATGCTACTCGGTAATAAAAGTAAATAAACTAATGATGCATGCAGTGACATGGATGAATTTCAAAATCATTATTCGAGTGAAAGAAATCAAACTGAAAAGAGCACATCATTAATGAAAGATATTTTATAGTTCATTTGATCTAAACTTTTCTATTTTTGTCAAACGTGACCAAATTCTCCAAGCTCTCATACACGGAGGACATACAACATTACGCTGGAGCCTGGAATCTCTAAGGTGAGCTAGGCCCAGAGCTGAAGCTCACTAAGTTTGTGGCCTTTGTCAGACTGTGACTTTAGGTAGGTTTCTTGCTTTCTTTTTGTATTCCTTTTTTTTTTAAAAGCAATTTTATTGAGATATATCCACATACCATGCAATCCATCTAATGTGTAGATTCAATGGCTTTTGGTATAACCATGAAGTTAAGCATTCATCACCACAATCAATTTTAGATCATCTTCATTACTCCAAAAAGAAAAACCTACTATTGGGTAGGTTTCTTAACCCCTCTAAATTAAAATGGAGAAGTTAATCCCTGTGGTCATTATGGTAATTATAATTATGAGGATGGATGCATGTAAAATGTTCAGCACAGTGCCTGGAATTCAGTAGGTGCTCAATAAATGTTAGTTGTTGTTGGCAGTACTATTTGCTGTTATAATTCCCCTCTCTGAAAACTCAGTTAGTCTTCAGATCACAGTGATTCTTTTCTTCGTGTCTCTTGAATTGTCACCTCATTGACATTCCCACTGCCAAGACTCTAGACCTGAGCCAGCCCCACACCTGGACTGTTATCTCCACCAGGTATTCTCTACTCTCATCACATTACATATGCTGTTGCTCCATTGCCACTCCTAAAACTGGGCTATGTGTGGAGTGGGTGTAGCTCAGTGGTTGAGCACCTGCTCACCTGCTTCACACATGCACAGTCCCAGGTTCAATCTCTGGTACCACTTAAAAAAAAAAACTGGGCTATGGGAGCAGGTGTGGCTGAAGCAGTTGGGCACCTGCCTCCCACATAGGAGGTCCCGGGTTTGGTTCCTGGTGCCTCCTAAAGAAGACAAGCAGACACAATGAGGTAACACAACAAGCTAATGCAACAAGCAGGCACAATGAGCAGACAATGAGCAGACAGGAGAGGGAGCCATCTCGGCAGGGGGGACCTGGGCTACGCACATGCAACCCTTGCTCAAATGTTGTGGTGTATTTAATGATGGACCCCAGCAAAGGAATGTTCTTCATCTGAATTCACGTTCCTGTGGATGTAAACTCATGTGAACGGGACCTTTCAAAGACATTATTTTTAGTTAAATCATGGCCAACTGAATCAGAGTGGATCTTAACCCATATTACTGGAAGCCTTAAAAAGAGCAGAATCTAGGGAAGCAGAGGTGACTCAAGCAATTGAGCTTCTGCCTACCACACGGGAGGTTCCGGGGTCAGTTCCCAGTGCCTCCTGGAGAAGGGGAGCTGGCGCAGTGGGCAGATGCGGTGATCTGACATAACAAGATGATGCAACAAAGAGACACAAAGAGGAAATACAATGAGAGAGACAACAAACCAGGGAGCTGAGGTGGCTCAAGCAATTTAGCACCTCTCTCCCACTTGGGAGGTCCCATTTCAGTTCCTGGTATCTCCTAAAGAGAAGATGAACAGACACAGAGAGCAGATAGCAACCCCAAACAACGAGGGGGGGTGGGAATAAATAAATAAAAATAAATCTTTGGGGGAAAAAAAGCAGAAGCCACAAGTCACAGAAGGCCACAGGGAGGAGCCAGAAGTCAGATGGTTGCTGAAACCAAAAGAGCAGACACAAGGAGTAAGAGGCCGCCATGTGAAGGAGGCAGCGAGCCAGCACCAAAATGCTACAGATTCTAGGGAGAAAGTGTAGCCTTGCTGATGTCTTGGTTTTGGACTTCTAGCCTCCAAAGCCATGAGACCACAAATGCTTGTTATGCTTGTTGTTTAAGCCAACCCATTGTGTGGTATCTGTCAAAGAGCCTGGCAAATTAAGATGTATGTCTTACAGACTTTCAGCATCTTTTATTTTCCTGAACCAGAAGCCATCACCAACCTCAACATTTCTGCCCTATGTGAAACCTCTCTGCTCCCATCAAAATGATCTACTACATTAGCTGTATTCCTGCATTAAGTCCTTTGCCCCTACTTTCAGACTTTCGCCCTCTGTATTCGACAGCCAAAGGGATACTAATGTGAAATACCAAAAATGGGTTGGTCTTTACAAAGGGTATTTATTTGGGGTGGAAGTCCACAGATACCAGGCCGTAAAGCGTTAAGTTTCTTCTCTCACCACAGTCCATTGCCACGTGTTGGAGCAAGACAGCTGCCGGCGTTTGCCAGGGTTCAGACTTCTGGGGTTCCTCTCTTCCCGGGGCTGCGTTTCTCTCTGGGCTTAGCTCCTGTTTCCTCCACAAGGTCAGCTGTAGATGATCAGGCGAACGGCTCGCTCCTCTTCTCCTGGGGCCTTCTTTCCAACATCAAAACTGCTTCTCAAAAAACGGCTTCAACTCTGTTCTTTGCCTTGCCTTTTATATTCAATCCCCCCACCCACTAAGGGGTGGGGCTCAACACCCTACTGACATGGCCCAGTCAACGCCCCAATCATAGCTCAATCATGCCCAGATTTTAACAGATCAGTTTACAAGCATGATCCAATTATATTTTTGGAATTCATAATTACATCAAACTGCCCAATTGCCACACCCTCTCTGAAAGGATAGCTCATCTCATCTTAAGAATAAAGTCGGGAGAGTGGATATAGCTTAAGTGGTTGAGCGCCTGCTCATGGGAAATGTACGAGGTCGCGGGGTTCAATCCCTGGTACCTCCTAAAAATCAATAAATAAAGTTGGAAAAAATAATAATAAAGTTGGACTCGTTCTTGTCCTTCGGGGTGCTTGTGAGAATGCTAGGAGATGCTTCCCAGGATTGGGCATACAATAAGCACTTAATAAACAACATGGTCAGCCGTGTCTAAAAAAAAAAGTTGGACTCGAAAGTGTAAAAAAAATTTTTTCCCAATTCATATAAAATTCTAGAAAATGCTATGTAATCTATAGTAGCAGAAAGCAGATCAGTGATCACCCAGGGACAGGGTAAGGGAGCGCAAGGAAACTTTTCCAAGTTTCCTTATCTTGATTGTCATGATGATTTCATGGCATATACATATATTAAAACCAAAATGAACACTCTTTAAAGATGTCCTGTTTATTGCACATAAATTATATCTCAATAAACTAGTACCCCCCCAAAAAAAAAGTAAAGGCAGAAGACATTGGGATATTTGAAGAGATTATAAAGTGCTGACAGTCATGAATTATTTGTGGAATAGTTCCAATCAGTCCCAATCAGTTCCAATCCATTCACCCCTGATTCTGTAAGTGAATTCATGTCTGAGGGACAGGCATGTGCAACATCTTGGGTACCAGCGTATACTCCAGTAGAAGGCTGGCCCAAAAAGAAATTCTTTGTTTGGTTCCCTGCTGTATCCTCAGCATCTAGAATAGGCTTCCCACAAAGGTTTTCATCAAATGTTTGAGTAAATGAAAAGATGTGTGTGTACTTATTGAATATTCCTAACATTATGGATTGAATTGTGTTTCCCCCAAAAGCTGTGCTGAAGTCCTAATCCCCAGGACCTCAGCATATAACTTTATTTGGAAATAGGGTGGTCACAAATGGAATTGGGCAAGTTGAAATGAGGTCATCTTGGAGTAAAGTGGGCACTTAATCCAACGTGACTTGTGTCTTTATAAGAGGAGGGAATTTGGACACAAAGAGATGAGGCGAGAACATCAGGGGCTGGCGGCAAACCACCAGCAGCCAGCGAGAGACAAGGAGGGATTCTCCCCTACAGGTCTAAAACAAAGTTACCGCCCTGCCGAGTTCAGGATTCCAGCCTCCAGAGCTGAACCAATAAATTTCTGTTTCTATTTAAGCCACCCAGTTTGCAGTACTTTGTTACAGCTTATAATGGAATAGCAATGGTGAGAGGAAGGAAACATCTCCAAAAGCAATGACTAGCCAATTTTAAAACTAAGTGTAGAGTGGGTGTAGCTCAGTGATTGAGTGCTTGCTTTCCATGTACAAGGTCCTGAGTTCAATTCCTGGTGCCTCCTTTTTAAAAAAACAAAACAAAACAACTCTTTAAACAAGTTGGGCTAAAATGAGTGAAATTCTCCAACATTTAGATTAGCCATGCACTGGTAATATGCCCCTCGTTTTAGTTTCCTAACTGCTGAGAGAAACACAATACAATAGGTTAGCTTAAACCACAGGAACGTATTGGCTCACAGTTTGGGGCTAGGAGAAGTCCAGAATTGAGGTGTCAGCAAGGCGATGTGTTATCCCCAAAGACTGAGGGGTTCTGGGGCTGGCTGTTGGCATGTGACCCGTGGTCCTTGGCTTTTCTGTCATGTGGCAACGCACATAGTGACCTCTCCTGGCTTCTCTCTCCCTCTGGTTTTTGCTTTGCCTATAAAGGACACAAGCAATATGGATTAAAATCCAACCTGAAATAACATCCTAAAGAGATCCCATTTACTATGCTTCCACACCCACGAGAATGTGGGTCAAGTCCAAACTGGGGTGTGCAATTCAATCCACCACATCCATCAAACGGAGACCAGGTTGCCACTGCATTGGAAGGAAAAAAAAAAAAAAAGGCACTAAGACTACTTTATGAAAAAGAGTGAATTATGCAGCTAATTGTTGTTGTTTTTTTAACTTTATTTTGTACATTTAATAATTGAAAACATAAGCAATAAAAAACTAAAAAGTAAACACAGATGCATAAATATATACATTTCTCAATTAAATGTAATGGATACATGTAAATTTTTTTGTTGTTTTGTTTTTTGTTTGTTTTTGTGTGTGTGTGACTCAAACAATATATTACACAATATATTTGGTTCATAGTAACGCATTCATACAGTATTTGTCCTTTTCTGTCTGGCTTGCTTCATTCAACATAATGTCCCCCAGGTTCATCCATGTTGTCATATGCTTTACGACTTCATTTCTTCTTACAGCTGCATAATATTCCATCGTGTGAATAGACCACAGTTTGTTTATCCATTCGTCTGTTGATGGACACCTGGGTTGTTTCCAGCTTTTGGCAAAGATGAATAATGTGGCTATGAACATCGGTGTGCAGTGTCTGTTTGTGTCACTGCTCTCAGTTCTTCTGGGTATATACCCAGTAGTGGTATTGCAGGGTCACGTGGCAAGTCTATATTCAACTTCTTTAGGAACTGCCAAACAGTCCTCCATAGTGGTTGTACCATCCTGCAATTCCCACCAACAGTGAAGAAGTGTTCCTATCTCTCCACATCTTCTCCAACACTTGTAGTTCTCTGTCTTTTTAATAGTGGCCATTCTGATAGGTGTGAAATGATATCTCATTGTAGTTTTGATTTGCATTTCCCTAATCATGAGTGATGTTGAGCATTTCTTCATGTGTTTTTTTGCCATTTGTATTTCTTCTTCGGAGAAATGTCTATTCAAGTCTTTGGCCCATTTTTTAATTGGGTCGTTTGTCTTTTTATTGTTGAGCTGTAACATCTCTTTATATATCCTGGATATTAAACCCTTATCAGATATGTGATTTCCAAATATTTTTTCCCATTGAGTCGGCTGCCTTTTCACCCTTCTGACAAAGTCCTGTGAGGTGCAAAAGTGTTTAATTTTGAGGAGGTCCCATTTATCTACTTTTTCTTTTGTTGCACGTGCTTTGGGTGTGAAGTCCAAGAAACCACCACCTACTACAAGGTCTTGAAGATGTTTCCCTACATTTTCTTCTAGTAGTTTAAAGGTCCTGGCTTTTATATTTAGATCTTTGATCCATTTTGAGTTGATTCTTGTATAGGGGGTGAGATAGGGGTCTTCTTTCATTCTTTTGGTTATAGATATCCAGTTCTCCCAACACCATTTGTTGAAGAGACTGTTTTTTCCCATCAGCGTGGGCTTGGTAGGTTTGTCAAAAACCAGTTGACTATATAGGTGAGGGTTTATTTCTGGATTCTCAATTCTATTCCACTGATCAATATGTCTATCTTTATGCCAGTACCATGCTGTTTTGACCACTGTAGCTTTGTAATATGTTTTAAGCTCAGGCAGTGAAATTCCTCCCACATTGCTCTTCTTTTTTAGAATATTTTTGGCTATTCGGGTGCACTTACCCTTCCAGATGAATTTGGTAATTGCCTTCTCTGATTCTGTAAAGTAAGCTGTTGGGATTTTGATTGGTATTGCATTGAATCTATAAATCAGTTTGGGCAAGATTGACATCTTCACGATATTTATTCTTCCAATCCATGAACACGGAATGTCTTTCCATTTGTTTAGGTCTTTTTTTTTTTTTTTTTTTTTTTAAGATTTTATTTATTTATTCATTTATCCCCCACTTGCTGCTTGTGCTCGCTGGGTCAGCTAACCACGCCGTGCGTGCTGGCTTGCCTTCACCAGGAGGCCCCGGAAACCGATCCCGGAGCTTCCCATATGGTAAACGGGAGCCCTACTGATTGAGCCACAGCTGCTTCCCTGTTTAGGTCTTTTTAAATTTCTTTTAGCATTGTTTTGTAGTTTTCTGCATATAGGTCCTGTACTTCCTTGGTTAAATTAACTCCTAGGTATTTGAGTCTTTTTGTTGCTATTGAAAATGGAATTTTCTTCCTGATTTCCTCCTCAGATTGTTCAGTACTAGTGTACAAAAACATTACTGATTTTTGTGTGTGATCTTATATCCTGCCACTTTGCTGAACTCATTTATTAGTTCAAGTAGCTTTGTTGTGGATACTTCAGGATTTTCTAAATACAGGATCATGTCATCCGCAGACAGTGAGAGTTTTACTTCCTCTTTTCCTATTTGGATGCCTTTAATTTTTTTGTCTTGTCTAATTGCCCTAGCTAGAACTTCTAGTACAATGTTGAATAACAATGGTGACAGTGGGCATCCTTGTCTTGTTCCTGATCTTAGGGGGAAAGCTTTCAACCTTTCCCCATTGAGTATGATGTTGGCTGTGGATTTTTCAGATATGCCTTTTATCATATTGAGGAATTTTCTTTTTATTCCTATCTTTTGAAGTATTTTTATCAAAAAAGGATGTTGGATTTTGTAGAATGCCTTTACTGCATCTATTGAGATGATCATGTGGTTTTTTTCCTTCAACTTGTTAATGTGGTGTATTACATTGATTGATTTTCTTATGTTGAACCAGCCTTGCATACCAGGAATAAATCCCACTTGGTCGTGATGTATAAGTCTTTTGATATGCTGTTGGATTCGATTTGCAAGTATTTTGTTGAGAATTTTTGCATCTATGTTCATGAGAGAGATTGGTCTGTAATTTTCTTTTCTTGTGGAATCTTTATCTGGCTTTGGTATTAGGGTGATGTTGGCTTCATAAAATGTGTTGGGTAATTTTCCGTCCTCTTCAATTTTTTGGAAGAGTTTAAACAGGATTGGTGTTAATTCTTTTAGAAATGCTTGGTAGAACTCACCTGTGAAGCCATCTGGTCCTGGACTTTTCTTTGCTGGGAGATTTTTGATGATGGATTCAATCTCCTTAATTGTGATTGGTTTGTTAAGTTCTTGTATTTCTTGTTGTGTCAGTGTAGGTTGGTTATGAGTTTCTAGAAATGTGTCCATTTCATCCAGGTTGTCTAGTTTGTTGGCATATAGTTTCTCATAATATCCTCTTATGATTCTTTTTATTTCTGTGAGGTCATTTGTAATTTCCCCCCTTTCATTTCTGATTGTATTTATTTGCATCTTCACTCTTTTTTTCTTTGTTAGTCTAGCGAGGGGTTTGTCAATTTTATCGATCTTCTCAAAGAACCAGCTTTTGGTTTTGTTGATTTTCTCTATTGCTTTTTTGTTCTCATTTTCATTTATTTCTGCTCTAATCTTTATTATTTCTTTCCTTCTTTTTGCTTTGGGATTGGTTTGCTGTTCTTTTTCTAGTTTCTCAAGTTGTTCAGTTAAATCTTTGAGTTTAGCTCTTTCTTGTTTCTTAATATAGGCATTTAGGGCTATAAATTTCCCTCTCAAGACTGCCTTTGCTGTATCCCGTAAGTTTTGATATGTTGTGTTCTCATTTTCATTTGTCTCAATATATTTACTGATTTCACTTGCAATTTCTTCTTTGACCCACTGAATATTTAGGAGTGTGTTGTTCAGTCTCCACACATTTGCAAATTTCCTTTTTTCCTGTCTGTTATTGATTTCTAGTTTCATTCCATTATGATCTGAGAAGTTGCTTTGTATAATTTCAATCTTTTTATATTTATTGAGAGCTGTATTGTGACCTAACATGTGGTCTATCCTGGAGAAAGATCCATGGGCACTTGAGAAGAATGTATAATCTGCTGAGTTTGGATGCAGTGTTCTGTATATGTTTGTTGGGTCTAACTTATTTATCATATTGTTCAAGTTCTCTATTTCCTTGTTGATCTTCTGTCTAGTTGTTTTATCTAATGGTGTGAGAGGGGTGTTGAAGTCCCTGACGATTATTGTAGAAATGTCTATTTCTCCCTTCAGTTTTGCCAGAGTTTGTCTCATATAGTTTGGGGCACCCTGGTTAGGTGCGTAGATATTTATGACTGTTATATCTTCCTGGAGGATCGGCCCTTTTATTAATATATAATGGCCTTCCGCATCTCTTATCACTTTTTTGCATTTGAAGTCTGTTTTGTCTGATATTAGTATAGCTACCCCTGCTCTTTTCTGTTTACTATTCGTATGGAATATCTTTTTCCAACCTTTTACTTTCAGCCGGCTTGTATCCTTGTGTCTGAGATGAGTTTCTTGTAAGCAGCATATGGATGGCTCATGTTTTTTTTATCCATTCTGTCAGCCTGTACCTTTTGATTGGGGAATTTAATCCATTCACATTCAATGATATTACTGAAAATGCACTATTTATTTCCTCCATTTTATTCTTTAGTTTTCATATATCATCTTATTTTTGTCTTTCTTTTTACTCTTTTGGTTATCCTTTCTGCTTTTCTTTCTTCTATACTCTCCTCCAAGCCTCTCTCTCCTATCTTTTTCTTTCACGTTCTAAGGCTTCCTTTAATATTTCCTGCAAAGGTGGATTCTTTTTTGCAAACTCTCTTAGTTTCTGTTTGTTTGTTTGTTTGTTTGTTTGTTTAAAGATTTTATTTATTCATTCACCTATCCCCCCCTTGCTGCTCGTGCTCGCTGGGTCAGCTAACCACGCCATGCGGGCGGGCTTGCCTTCACCAGGAGGCCCCAGGAACCGAACCTGGGGCCTCCCATATGGTAAACGGGAGCCCTACTGATTGAGCCACAGCCGCTTCTCCCCTTAGTTTCTGTTTGTTTGTGAATACTTTATATTCACCTTCATATTTGAAGAACAGTTTTGCTGGGTAAAGAATTCTCGGCTGGCAGTTTTTCTCTTTCAGTTTCCTAATTGTATCATACCACTGTCTTCTCGCCTCCATGGTTTCTGAAGAGAAATCTGCACAATGTCTTACTGGACGTCATTTTTACGTGATCGTTTGCTTCTCTCTTGCTGCTCTGAGCATTTTCTCTTTATCTTTTACATTTGACATTCTGAATAATATGTGTCTTGGCATAGGTCTATTTGGATTTATTCTTATTGGGGTACGGTGTGCTTCTTGGACATGAAAGTTCATTTCTTTCATGAGAGTTGGGAAATTTTCAGCTATTATTTCCTCAAAAACTCTTTCTGCCCCTTTTCCTTTCTCTTCTCCTTCTGGAACTCCAATGACACCTATGTTCTTGCGTTTTGTGTTGTCATTGAACTCTCTGAGCCCCTGCTCAATTTTTTCCATTCTTTTCTCTCTCTGTTCTTTTCTCTCTTCAATTTTAGCTGCTCTGTCTTCAGTATCACTTATTCTTTCTTCTATCATTTCGAGTCTGCTGTTGTATGCTTCAAATGTATTTTTTACTTCACCTATTGTGTCTTTCATTCCCATGAACTCCGTTACTTTTCTGTTCATGATTTCAAATTCTTCTTTACGTTCGCTCAGTGACTTCTTGATGTCATTGATCTCTTTAACTATATTCTCTTTCATCTCATTAATTTGATTTTGGAAATGTGTGCTCATCTCACTGATTAGTTCTCTCAAATTCTGCATCTCTTCTGGGACTTTGCTGTATTCCTTTTCTTGGGTCATGTCTTCTATTTTCTTAGTATGGCCCGTAATTTTTTGCTGGTGCTTAGGCATCTGGTTAGTTTGTATTTTACTTAGATGCTCTATCTCTTTCTCTTTTATGGGGTTTTAGTGGCAGGAGGCTGTGAGTTACCACCGCTCTTTGATTTTTGGCTCAACCTTGATTGTTAGGATTGTTCTGCTGGTTGCTCAAAACTGGGCACTGGACCCAGTAATTGGTTGTAGAGTCATTTCCTAGGGCCTTGGGCAGGGAGGCTATAGAGGCCAGGAAAAGCCTCTCTTACTTATTAATTTTCTTATGTGTACTTCCTTGGTCTGCCAGGAGATGGCGCTTGTTAACTGCTCTCAATTCGATGCCTGGTCAGAGCATATTTGTTGTGACACAGACCAGATCAATGTGATAGAGCTTCCTGTCTGGGGGCTAGGAGCCCTGTGATTCAAACTTTCTGAGACAGTTCTCCAGACTTCTCTCGTAGCGCCCCCCTTTTCCCAGCTAGGAAATCTTTCCACTCCCTTCTGAATCCTCAACAATCAGTCCAGTTCTGTAGTCGCGATTTCCCTCTTCTGTCCCTCTCTCCTCTGGGTGGTGTGCAGCCTTCACCTGCTGACCTAAACCCTAGAAGATCTTTTTCGGGGCTGTTTCAGCTTGTCCTCTAGCTATTTTTCTGGAGAAGAGATTCCCGTGTCTTACTAGTCCGCCATCTTCCCGGAAGTCTGCTAATTGGTTTTTAAACAATTTGTCCTTAAAATCAAGGCAATGGCCGTTTTGATGCTGGGCTCACCTACTTTTTGATGATTAGTTGTCACCATAGTCCTAAATCTGGCCCTCGGTGAGAGACAGGGTATAGGAAGAATTCCAAAATGAGCTCCAAGATTTCTGCCCCCCGGTGTTCATGCCCTCTACCATCCTCTGTCCTCGAATCTGGTGGTATGTCACTCCCTTGATTAGCTTACATTCTATGGGAAAAGTGATGGAAGAGTCACTCCACAACTATGCTGTTATGTAATATTCCATAGTAATTGTCTGGAGACAAATTTATCCTGCCACCTTTTGAACTAGTAAATTACCATGTTGTCAGAGAGCCACACGGCTAGGACCTGAGGGTGGTCTCTAGGAGCTGAGAGAAACCCTCAGCCAACAGTCAACAAGAAAACTGGGACTCTGGTTCTACAACTCCAAGGAAGTGAATTCTGCCAACAACCCGAACGCACTTGGAAGAGGACTCTGAGCTCCAGGTGAGAATGGTGGCCCCGCCAAGAACTATGATTTCAGCCTGTGAGACCCCAAGCAGAAGACCCAGCTACCCCATGACTGGACTCCTGACCTGCAGGAACTGTGAGAGAATAATTGGGTGTTGTTTTAAGCTGCTGAGTTTGTAGCTATTTGTTACACAGCAATAGGTAACTAAATACAGGAAGGGAGAGTTGCATGGTGTTTATTGATTTCTTTGGCACCAAGCTCTAGGGAAACTGCAAGTCACTGTTTAGCGCTTGAAAGAGTTAGTGGAACTTTGAGCTGTGGCCTCTTTTGGTTGACCTATTTAGTAAGGTTGTCAAAACCTAGAGTCTTGGGTGAAGTTGGGCGCCTGCCTACCACATGGGAGGTCCCGGGTTCAGTTTCCAGTGCCTCCTAAAGAAGACCAGCAAGACAGCGAACTGACAGCGATGGGCTGGCATGGCGAGATGACACAATGATGAGACACAACAAGCAGGGAGCAGATGTGGTACAAGCGATTGGGTGCCTCCCTCCACATGGGAAGTCCCAGGTTCAGTTCCTGGTGCCTCCTAAAAGAAGATGAGGAGGGGGGTGGATGTGGCTCAACTGGTTGGGCGTCCGTCTCCCATATGGAGGGACCCCGGTTCCATCCCCGGGACCTCCCGGTAAAATTAAAAAAAAAAAAAAAAAAAAAAGAAGATGAGGAGACACGGAGAGCAGACAGTGAGCGCAAACAACCAAGGGGGCGAGGGGCGGGGAGAAATAAGTAAACAAATCTTAAAAAAAAAAAAAAAAAAAACCTAGAGTCTTAGAAAAAGTTTCTTGCTGCTGGGTGGTCTTTCCTGTCCACAGAAAGGCTTGGTAATTCTGAGGCCAAGTCAGGCACCTAAAACTTTTCCAGTGCATTAAGATAACCTAGGCCAGATTTTTCCAAATCAGAGGCTGACTGAATAGCATTAAAGACTGAAGAATAACTGTAGAAGGAAGAAAACAAGAATAATGCAAGAACCTGGTATTGAACTCAGTGCCAAAGTATTGTCAATGATCACAGATGAAGTGTTCGTGTTCTAGTTACTCTGGCATGCAAGAAAATACCCCAAAAGTTAGTGGCTCAAAACCAATGGCAGGGAAGCAGATGTGGCTCAACCAGTTGGGTGCCTACCTACCACATGGAGGTCCTGGGTTCAGGTCCTGATGCCTCCTAAAGAAGATGAGCAGATGCCGCACCTGCTGTAACGAGCTAGATGCCACACCCGCTGCAACAAGCAGATGCCTAAACGAGCAGATGCCACAAGCCAGCAGGTGCCGCAGCCTGCAGGGAGCAGATGTGGCTCAGGCTGTTGGGCACTCGCCTTCCATGTGGGAGGTCCCAGGTTCAGTTCCCAGAGCCTCCTGGAGAAGGCAAGCAATCAATGAGCAGAGAGATGAGAGAACCATATGGGAGGGGAAGGATAAATGAAGAAAAAAATAAAAGTAAATAAATAAATCTTTAAAAAAGAGAGAGACTGAAAATGCAGACAACTTAAAAAAAAAAACAACAACTATGGCAACATTTATTTTGCTCATGAATCTGCAATTTAGGCAGGGCTCAGCAGGGCTGGCTCCTCTGTGCTCCCCTTGACATCAGCTGGAGCAGCTGGGAAGCTGGGGGCTGGAAGCTTCACTAGCGTCATCATGCGTGACTCATTTACATGCTGGGAAGTTTTAAAGAGCTGGGGGCTGGCACAGCTGGGGCTCCTTGGGCATCTCTCTCTCTCTATGTGGTTTCGCTTTGTGGTCTCTCTAGCATATAGGCTTCTGAGTAGTTAAATTTCTTATTGTCACCTCAGGACTCCCAGGCATGTGTCCCAAGTGAGAGAGCCAGGTGGAAGCTGTATCATCTTTTTTTTTTTTTTTTTAAAGATTTTATTTATTTATTCATTTATCCCCCCCCTTGCTGCTTGTGCTGGCTGGGTCAGCTAACCACGCCGTGCGGGCGGGCTTGCCTTCACCAGGAGGCCCCAGGAACCGAACCCGGGGCCTCCCATATGGTAAACGGGAGCTCTACTGATTGAGCCACAGCCGCTTCCCTGTATCATCTTTTATAACCTAGTCTTGGGGGGCGGATGTGGCTCAAACAGTTGGGCATCCGTCTGCCATATGGAGGGACCTGGGTTCAATTCCCGGGACCTCCTGGTAAAATAAAAATTAAAAAAAAAAAAAAAAATATATATATATATATATATATATGGAAGGCACATGGGCTGCCAGGCTCTGTGTGCTGGTGAGCCGCCAGGGCCCAGGAGCCGTGCAGCAAGATGATGACGTAACAGGAGAGTTACGTCATCACCAAGATGATGACGTAACAGGGGAGAGACAAGATGAGATGCTCCGAAAACCCTGAAAGCCAGGAACCGAGATGGCACAGGTGGCAGAACACCTCTCTCCTATATCGGAGGTCTCCAGGATCGAAGACTGGAGGAGGAGGATGAGAAGAGATGGCAGGAAACAGACACAGAGAATTGCCCAGTGAATGGACACAAAAACAGCAAATGGGGAAGGGAGGGTTTAAAATGGATAAAGTAAATAAATAAATCTTAAAAATAAATAAATAAATAAAATAACCTAGTCTTGGAAGTAAAGTAGTATTACTTTTGCTGTACTAACAGACCCTCCCAGATTCAAGAGGAGGGCCTGTACACTCTAGTTCTCCATGGAGGACTGACAATGCCACAGGTAAAGAGCATGTGGGGGCAGTCTTTTGAGAAGCAGTTTTGATGTTGGAAAGAAGGCCCCAGGAGAAGAGAAGCAAGCCGTTCGCCTGATCGTCTACAGCTGACCTTGTGGAGGAAACAGGAGCTAAGCCCAGAGAGAAACGCAGCCCTGGGAAGAGAGGAACCCAGAAGCCTGAGTCCTGGCAAACGCCGGCAGCTGTCTTGCTCCAACACGTGGCAATGGACTGTGGTGAGAGAAGAAACTTAACGCTTTCTGGCCTGGTATCTGTGGACTTCTATCTCAAATAAATAACCTTTATAAAGACAAAAAAAAAAAAAGAGCATGTGGGGTGGGAAATATGGGAGATTATATATATATAATAGATATATATGCACACACATGCACGTATTTGTACACATACACATGCACACACACATGATGTTTTCCCCCTTTTGTAAAACACAGTCCGCCACCCAGGGTAACTAGACCTCACTTATTTCATAGTAAAGGATACCTTCCACCAAACAGATTTGTCTTCTCCTTTCTCTCATGACACTTTCAATTGGCGCTTCACTTGAGCTGGAGCCCTGAGCTGCCCTGCTGGGGGGAGGCCCAAGCCAGCCAACGAGGAGTGACCACATGGGGAAGCCATGAGACTGCATTCTAAAGACTGCACTTTTATTGTATATTTTTTAATGGCCATACACAAGCCATGAGTACTGGTTAGTCTCTAAATTACCGTATTTATTTTTTAGATATTTTTATTTTTTACAAATTACTGTATTTAAAGGGGTCTTATTCAGGGTTTCTGGGAGTTTTGGGCTGGAAGATAGTATGACCAAAAAATCATTTTGGAGTACTCGTTAGCACTTTGAACTTGGACAAGTTTCTTGACCTTAGCCTCAGCTTCCACGTCTTTGAAAATGGGGATAAAAATGCCTATTCTTAATTCATAAATATCTATAAAGTGACTGGTTCTTCATGGGCGTTAGATAGTAGCATTACTAGTATTGTAATTTTCAACCACCATCTCCCATCTTTCAAGCTCAGCCCCTAGTATCCCAATGCCAAAACCACTACCTCTATCAGAACCTATGGTCTATCAATCTTATCAACTAATTTTATACAATTAACTATATTAGATTTACTTCTTAAGTTCTTCAATCTGGCTGGCTGGCAAACCTTCTGAGCAGTTAAGATTTTTTTGTGGATCTAACAAATTAAATGTATAAATACAGCAATTCTCAAGTTATCCCAAAGTTTCCAATGTCTGTACATTATATTGACAAGGTTGTGACCTAAAATCACAATTCTAAATCCAAATGTAGAATTCAAATAAGAATCATAAATCCCACCTGGAAACTCTTAAAACTTTCCAGTAAATGAAAAGCCAAATATGTACAAATTCCTTAACCTAAAATATTCATGCCAGGGGGTTGAGTCTCTTAAATATTTCTATGTTTAGCTCTAAATATTTCCAGCGTGAAATGATACCCACAGAGGAAATAACTGTGTGCAGGAACAAGGGGGAATCAAGTAAATTCTCCTGATGATCACTGTGGCTGTTTGCATTTTGCAAAGATAGCTGTCACAGTATCTTCATCCTACATGCTCTTCTTGCAATGTGACTTTAAAAAAAACTATTGTGGTAAAATATACTTACTTAACACAATGTTATCATTTGAACCATTTCTAAGTGTACCGTAGTTCAGTGGCCTTAGGTACATTCTGACATTGTTCAAGTGAGTCCTTGCTCAAGGAGCACAATGCCAATATAGTGACACCAGGATTTATCTGTTGTTGTTTTTTACCAGGAGGTCCCAGGGATCAAACCCAGGTCCCTGCATATAGGAGATGGACCCCCATCCATTTGAGCCACATCTGTCCACCATGACACCAGGATTTAGAGAAAAGAAATTATCTAGGACCAGCCCAGCCTCCACTGGAGGACAGGAGTTTCTTCAGATGTCTCCCTGAGCTGAAAGCTGTGCTGATTTTCATGTGGTTTTGTGGGGGGCTGCTTTATATAATGAGGTAGATGGAGTGAGATTATGGGGGATGGGGGCATTACTGTTTCAAAACATGCTTGGTCATATGCCACATGTAAGAAAGTGGTGCAATAGCGGCTGTGGGCATGATTTTCACTATTTTAATGAAGCAAAGGTTAATTTTAGGTCAAGTTTCTCTTAACCGTGCATGTCCTAGTGGCCAGAACCAGTTTATTCTAGTTCTAACGTGAAAGACAAAAATAGGATCTAACCCAGATCTTGGGGTTAGATCATCTCATAGTCTTATTACTATGCATAAGGTGAGATAAGTTTCTATTAATACACATAAAGGGGATGAAGTTTGAAAACTAAGGAAAGGGGGGAGCAGATGCGGCTCAGGAAGTTGAGCACCTGCTTCCCACAGGGGAGGTCCTGAGTTCGGTTCCCGGTGCCACCTAAAAATAAAATAAAATAAAAAAAGCAAACAAATGAAAAAACCAACTCAGAGGACCTGATGTGGCTCAGCGGTTGAGCACCAGCTTCCCACATAGGAGGTCTCAGTTTCTATCCCTGGCCCCGGTACTGAAAAAAAGAAAAGAAAAGAAAAAAAAATGAAGGAAAGGGAAACTTTAATAAATTAGTAAGAAAGGTTACTTCTGTCAGGGTTAAGGAAGCAGCAGCTTCAATTCCAATGTGTCTTTGTTTTTTCGTTTGTTTGTTTGTTTGTTTTTAGGTACCAGGGCCGGCCCAGGACCTTGTATGTGGGAAGCCGGCACTCACCTGCTGAGCCACATGGCTCCCTCAATGAGTCTTTTTTTTTTTCTTTTGGTATACAGTTCTATGAGCTCCCCACCACCTCTTGCTGTCTGTGTCCATTTGCTGAGTAATCTTCTGAGTCTGTTTCTTGCCTTCTCTTCTTATTTTTCTCCTCCAGGCTTCACTGGGATTTGATCCTAGGGACCTCCGATGTGGGAGAAAGGCACCTTGCCACTTGCACTACCTCCATTCCTGGTTTCTGGTGCATCTCGCCTTGAATCTCTCCTGCGTTTCTTTTTTGTTGCATCATCATCTTGCTGTGTGGCTCGCCTGCTCACCTTTTTACCAGGAGGACCCGAGGATCGAATCGAGTCCTCCCATATGGCAGACCACTTGAACCACATCCACTTCCCCAATGTGTCTTTGACACTCCTCCACTCGATGGGTAGGAGCTGTGGAATTGGAATGATCAATGATTTTACTAGCCATCTTGATTTGCTTGGCTTCCATTTATCCAGGGAATTATAATAAAGAAAAAATGGAGGTTAACTGAAGCAGGCTGACATACCAATAATCCTTTGCGGTGCTGATAAAAAAAAAAAAACACTGCCCCAGCGTGGGAGGGAGAACTGTAACAAAGAGTTCAAGCTGACACCAGCAAAGTCTGCTGATCTTCACCAAATGACGACAATCTTCTATCAACATCCTGGTTGCTAATTAACAAACTGGGACACCCTGACCGGACAGGGGTCGGGGTCCCTCAACCCCATAGTTCACAGAGCTCACGGACCCATCTTCCTCACCCTTCCCTTTCCCCCACAACTTCCCTTTGTCTCAAGCAGCCATAGAAGTTGCTCCTGCAACCCAACCTTTTGCGGCTGCTCCTGCATTAGTGCAACTTTAACTCAATAAACTTGCTCCACACCCCCTTTTTAAGTCTGTTTTATTTTCAGCACAACAGAGTCTATGTCCCTTTCCCTTGAAACTGGGCCAGCTTTGGTGACCATTTTGGCCAAGAGAATGTGGCAGAAGTGACACTGCTTGACTTCTGAGCCAAGCGAGAAAAGGGGCGTCTGCTTCCACCCTGTTCAGGGGAATGCTGGAGCTGGAACCCTGGGCCACCAGATCAGCAGTCCAGCTCCCTGGAGGCTGCCAAGCTGGAAGGAAACCCAAACATCCCACGAGCAGACACCACACGAGGAAGCCCTGAGACTGCGTGAAGGTAGAGGGATGCCTGCCTAGCCCCTGACTCTCAGCCTTAGGGCAGAGCCAGCCAGCGGAGCCCTTCCTGACTTCCTGACCCACAGGCACTGCGAGAAGTAATAAAATGAAGGTGGTTGTTTCAAGCCACTAAGTTTTGGGGCCACGTATTTTTTCAGCAATAGCTGATCAGAACAGTTGCCAAAACTGAGGCTCCACAGCTTAAAAGAGGCCGAGGGCAGTTCTGGAGTAGCTCAGGCCCCTTGGCTTAAAGTTTACATAATTACCTGCCCCAGGTGCCTGCTTACCGTTCACCAAGCTGGGCTTCTCAATCCCACCTGCACATTAGCATCACCTGGGGAGATTTCCAGCTGCTACAGCGCCAGGCTGCACCAGCTGAGACTGATTAACTGGTGCGAGGAGGAGCCGAGACCTTGGGATTTTACAAAATGCTCCCAGGTGATTCTAAAATGCAGTCAGGGTGGAGCACCGGGGAACAACTATCCATGAACTGATTCAGCCAGCCCGAATTCTTTTCCTATTCTTTCTCTCTCTTAGGACTACGTTCCTCTTAGGGCCATTGAAAAGACCGCAGATTGGGAGCAGATGTGGCTCAAGCCGTTGAGTGCCTGCTTCCCACATGGGAGGTCCCGGTTCCCTCCCCAATGCCTCCTAAAAGCAAAACAAAACAAACAACAAGCAAACAAATGAAAAAACCAACTCAGGGGAGCCGATTGTTGAGCACTGGCTTCCCACATATAAGGTCCGGGGTTCAATCCCTGGCCCCAGCACCTCAAAAAAAAAAAAAAAGAAAAAGAAAAAGAGAATTAGCAAATAATTATGATTACTAAATCGTTATAAAGATGCCTTTATAAATTAGCAAACAAAAGGTTAATATCTGAAATTACTGAAGCTAGCTAGAGCGGTCTTACCCGTTTATGGTCACTCTAGACTTAATCTCGCCCTTGTGTATGCTTACCTTCGTGATGGTAATTCTAGATTGAACTGACCTTTGTTTTTCGGGGTTTTTTTGTTTGTTTTTGAGGTAGGGGGGCTGGGGATTGAACCTGGGACCTCATATATGAGAAGATGGAGCTCAACCACCGAGCCACATCAGCTTCCCTGAGTTGGTTTTGTTGGTTTTGCTTGTTGTTTGTTTCTGTTTTTTCAGGAGGCACTGGGAACTGAACGCAGAACCTCCCATGTGCTCAACCTCTTGAGCCACATTCGCTCCCCTTACCTTTGTGTTTATTATTTTTAATTTTTTTTATTATTTTTATTTATTCCCCCTAGTTGTTTTGCGCTTCCTGTCTGCTCTCTGTGTCCATTCGCTGCATGCTCTCTGTGCCTGCTCATCTTCTCTTTAGGAGGCACTAGGAACCAATCCTGAGATCTCCCATGTGGTAGAGAGGCGCTCAATCGCTTGAGCCACCTCAGCTCCCTGCCTTGTTGTGTCTCTCATTGTCTTTCTTCTTTGTGTCTCCTTGTTGCGTCATCTTTCATCTTGTTGCATCAGCTCACCATGTCTGCCTGTCACGCCAGCTCACTGTCTTGCTTGTCTTCTCCAGGAGTCACTGGGAACCGAACCAGGACTTCCCATGTGGTAGGCAGGAACTCAATCACTTGAGCCACAGCCGCTTCCTATCGTTGTTTTTAGCAGGGGTTCTTAACCAGGGGTCCATGAGCTTGAATTGAAATTCAAAAAAACATTATTCTTGTGGGGACATGTTGGTGCGGGTGTGAAATATTTATTAAATAATTCACAGTATAGTGTGGACTTAGTAAGGGGTCCATGGTTTTCACTTGACTGGCAAAGGGGTCCATGGAACAAAAAAGGAACCCCAGGTTTATAGATGAGGCTCACCCTTGTGTCTACTTACTATTGGGATGGTAACCACTCTACCCACCTCTGTTTAATATCCTTGTGAAAGACCTTATAACTGACCTTCTGTATACCTCTATCCCAAATCCTTGTATCTGATCCTAGTTTCCTACTGTACCCCTGTCAGTCCGGTTCAGCTCCTTTATGTTTATTAATGAATGAATCTGTGTCCAGCTCTATCCCAATTATTCATTAGCACCCTCATGTTATAAAATATTAGAATTTCTGCAGATCAGAGAAGCAGTTTTGGGCCAGGAGGCCACTGTAACCCATTGTTTGTGCAACCAATAAAAGTCTTTCTCTCTTTGAAACCCCGTGTCTCAGAAATTGGCTTTGAAGACACATCAGGAGAAAATAATCCACTTTTGCTTGGTATTAAGGGTGAGCCTAGTTTTGAAATAACCATAAACAAAGGTGAGGCCAATCTAGCCAGTTTCAGTAACTTCAGGTATTAGCTTTTGGCTATTCAATAAAATACTGGAAAAGTAAGAAAAAAAGGCATCTATATAACGATTCAGTAATCACTAACATTTGTTAATTCTTAACCCTCAGTTACATGTACAAGGCTATTATTTAATAGCATTTTAATAGCAAAATAATGGAAACAGTCTAATTGGTCATGAATAGGGAACTAGAAATTAAGTTATAACATGGTCATGCAATGAACTACTACTCAATACTCAAAGGAAATGAGGAAACCACGCACTGACGGGGATGATATAGTAAGTGAAAATAGCAAGATGCACAATAGTGCTTTAGTATGGTATCGTTAAAATACAAGGTATTCATATTGGTTTCTTTATATGTAAAATATTTCTGGGAGAAGGTCCAAGAAATTGGTGACTGAAATTCAAATTTCAGTGCTCAAGAAATTTGGAGAGAGTAGCTGTGTGGCTGGGGTCCAGGGTTGAGATCTTTTACCTTTTGAACTTTGAATCATGTGACCATATTTGTTTTAGTTTGCTAAAGGCCTGCCAATGCAATATATAAGAAATGGGTTAGCTTTTACAATGGGAGTTTATTAAAATTAAAAAGGTTAAGAGCCCACAGTTCTGAGGCTGTAGCAGTGTCCAAATCAAGGCATCATCGAGACATGCTGTCTCCCCAAGCTGCAGCTGTGGGTGATCAGGCAAGTGGCAGGCGTAAGGGTGGCTCTGCCTGTCTTTGCCTTCTCTTCCAGCCTCACTCTCTCCCCGAGCTCAGCTGTGGGCCATCAGGCACATGGCTCCTCTTTCCCCTCTCCTCTGGGCCTCTCTCTTTTAGCCTTTCTGGGGCCTCTTTCTGTGCCTCTGTGCTTGCTGATTCCAGCTTCCAGCCTCTGGGATTTCTCTCTCAGCCTCTTGGGGTTTCTCCTGCCTCTGCAACTTTTTTCTGTGTCTGAGGCTTTTATTTCTCCATTTATAAAGGACTTCAGTAAAAGGATTAAGACCCACCCTGGGTCATGCCCTACTGAAGTGACCTAATCAAAAGGAAATCTAATTAAAAGTTCCCATCTAAAATGGCTTCAAAAGCACAGGAAAGGATTAGCTCTAAGGAAATTATCTTCTGGGGTCCATCTAGCTTCAAATTTTAGGAAATAAAAGTGTGTGCTTGGCTTTCAGCTACAGGAACAAAAAAGATCAGTAGTAATGTTTTATAGCAGCATTATTCACAATAGCCAAAAGATGGAAACAACCCAAGTGTCTATTAACAGATGAATGATAAAATGTGGTATAGCCAAATGATAGAGTATTAGTCAGCCGTACAAGGAGTGAAGTACCAAATCATGCTACAACATGGATGAACCTCGAAAACTGTATACTAAGTGAAAGGAGCCAGACACAAAAGGTCAGGTGTTTTATGATTCCATTTGTATGAAACACCCAGTACAGACAAATCCTTAGAGACAGAAAGTAGATTAGCAGTTGCCAGTGGGTGGGGGAAAGGGGAATGAGGAGTGACTGCTATGGGGTTTCTTTTTGGAGTGATGAAAATGTTTTCACACTAGATAGGAGTTATGGCTATACAACATTGTGAATATACTAAATCCAACTGAATTGTACACTTTAAAGTAGTTAATTGTATGTTATGTGCATTTTGCCTCAATTTGAAAAAAAAAAAAAGAAATGATGGGTAGATTATTTTTGCCTGTGTAATTCTGGTTCCTGCCCTCTGTCTCTTTTTTTTCTTTTTTAAAGATTTATTTTATTTATTTCTCCCCCCTACCCTCGTTGTTTGCACTTGCTGTGTCTGTTCATCTTCCTTGCTTCTTTAAGAGGCACCGGGAACCGAACCTGGGACCTCCGATGTGGGAGGGAGGCGCCTAATCGCTTGAGCCACCTCTGTTCCCTGCTTTGTTGTGTCTCTCATTTAATGCTTTTTCATTTTTTGTCTCTTATTGCATCATCCTGTTGTGTCAACTTGCTGTGCCTGCGCATCGCGCCAGCTCACGCTCTTCTTTAGGAGGTACCAGGAACCAAACCAGGGACATCCCATGTAGTAGGCAGGTGTGTGAGCTCAATCACTTGAGCCACATCCACTTCCCTCCTGTCCTTTCTTAATAAGAGTCTAGACTACATGTAGCTGGCTCCAGAAGAGAGGCCAATGACAACCTATACCAAGGGGAAGTTTAGATCTTGAGACCCCACTGATGATACTGATAACTTTCCTGTGAGCTGGCAAGAAATAGCTCAGCTTTCTCAGAGAGTCAGTCTGTGGGTTGATATTAGTTTCTATTCTCAGCCGTTGGTATGTGCCAAGTCCTAGTTGGAATGGAAAGAATGAGTATCTTTACCTCTTCTCTTTGGCCAGGAATGCGCTCTGGATCGGCAGAATTCACTTGGTTTCACGAGACAGAACTCTCAACTGAATGTCGTTTCAAGCAATGAAGATGCTTAATTATCTGTATCAGTTAACTATTGCCACAAAATGCTACATAACAAAACTCAGTGGCCTCTTTTTCCTGTTTGCCTTCTTTTTTCTCTCCTCCTTTTCCCTTCCCTTCCTTTTTTTTTTTTTTTTAAGATTTATTTATTTACTTTATCCATTTTAAACACCCCTCTCCCCATTTGCTGTTTTTGTGTCCATTCGCTGGGCAATCCTCTGTGTCTGTTTCCTGCCATCTCTTCTCATCCTCCTCCTCCTCCAGTCTTCACCAGAATTCGATCCTGGAGACCTCTGATGTAGGAGAGAGGTGTTCTGCCACCTGCGCCACCTCGGTTCCTGGTTTCCTGAGCTTTTGGAGCATCTCATCTTGTCTCTCCCCTGCGTCTCTCTCCTGTTAGGTCATCATCTTGCTGCATGGCTCCCGGGGCCTGGCAGCTCGCCGGCACACACAGCCTGGCAGCCCATTTGCCTTCTATATATACTATTTTACCGGAAGGTCCCGGGGATCAAACTCAGGTCCCTCCATATGGCAGACGGACGTCCAACCATTTGAGCCACATCTGCCCCCCATCTTTTTCTTTTCTTTAAGAAATATTAATTGGTTATATTTGCCTTCCTATGAGGTGTCTGTGACTGGCAGGGCCTGTGGGACTGGGGCTGAGGAGGGCCTGTCAATGTCAGAAGAGGTTATATACAGGGCAAGAAGCAAATAAATAAGTATGTCAAGGATAATGGAAGTCAGGTGTCAATGTCAGAGAAAGTACAAATATGGAAAAGGTGAAGGCGGGAGTGAGTCTGTAGTGATGGATGGATGGAATTGGAGGTATGGTTATGAATGCATGAATTATTCATTTATTTATTTATTTTTATTAAAAAAAATTTTTTTTTAGCTACCAGGGCCGGGGATTGAGCCTGGGGCCTTGTATGTGTTATATAGGCGCTCAACCACTTGAGCTACACCGGCTCCCATGAATGCATGTTTTTAAATATATAATGACAGGTATAGGACAACTATAGATGTATAGATGTATGCAAACACACACACATGCATAGAGAGAGAGAATGACAAGTCTGGGGTTTGATTGAAAACAATCTAGCAGAGCTGGGGTGGTCAGTGGGCCATAATAAAGAAGAATGGGTTTGCTATGAATTTGTTTATTTATTTTTAGGAGGCACCAAGAACCAAACCTCGGACCTCCCATGTGGGAAGCAGGCACTCAACCACTTGAGCCATATCTTCTCCCCTTGTTATAAGTTTATAACTGCTGACGCTGTGCAATGGGTACAGGGGGCTACATTTTACTCTTCTATTTTTGTATGCATTTGAAATTTTCCTTTTTTTAAAATTCTCATTTTAAATTTCTGAATCCAAAGCTATCCCATTATGGTGTCCTACTTCCTGAACTCAGGGAAAAAAATGTCAGTTGCAGGATCAAATAATCTCTTTGTGCAGTAAAGAAGTTTAGCAGTCACGGAATGACCTGGCAGCAGAAGGCCATGTCAAGTATCTTTTGGATAAGCCTCTGGAATAAACACTTCTGTTTAGTTGTCTTATATTATTAAATTGAAATGGACATGGATTATAGAAAGAGATATAAGGGGAGTCCAGCTGTTTTAAGGAGCTAAAACAGATCTTTGGCATTAAATGGTTTATTAGTTAATGTATCACCTTGGAAAGATCCATGGCACATGGTAATTTGTAATTGATACACGAGTTATTATCTGTGAGTATACAGTAACTCTTGTAAAATGATCACTTTGTTCTTTTGGTTAAAAAAAAAAAAAGAGTTCTGAAAATGTAACGACTTATAAATTATTTTCTCCTGTACTTCAGACTCATTAAAGGTCTAAAGGGGTTCCTCCCCCACCCCATGATACTTTTCTATATTTTTGGAGAAAAAAATTAATGTAATGGTATATGTCCTCATACTTGAGGGCATACATTTGGTAAATGGCCAACAATCTACCATGACTCTATTATGCAAACAATTCCAAAAGAACTGGAAAAGCTCAGCATTACAGCTTTCTGTAACTTAGTATATACATGGTCCTTCTCATTATTTAAAATATCATTAACTTCATTCATTAAGTCATCATTTATTTTTTATTTTATTTTATTTTTTTTACTTTTTTTACGGGGAGGTCCCAGGGATCGAACCCGGATCCCTCCATATGGTAGACGGACGCCCAACCATTTGAGCCACATCCGCCCCCCACATCATTTATTATTGATGATATATTGCAAGATGAAAGCACCCCTGGTGACAACCAAGGGAAGTCCCCGTAAATTTCCAAAACACCCCCAAAGGAGCACTACTTGTCCCTTGAGTACCAGTTGACAACCAAAAAACATACTCAGTTTCCTTCAGTGATTTCTAAAGTGTCCTGCTAACAAGGAAGAAGGAAGGAGTAGCGACTGGGTTGGCGGTCAGCAGGATTGGCCTCACCTCTCTTTGCTCAGTCATCTTCTCCTTTCTTTCCCAGGTTGTCTCCGGAGGATAAAGCCAGTTTATTTTTCTTCCACACTCTGTGGACTATTTTCTCTGTGACAGCCTTGTTTTTGCTTGTTGTTTTTACTCATTGTCTGTTTTTTTTTTTCTCTTTAGGAGGCACCGGAACTGAATCTGGGACCTCCCACGTGGGAGGCGGGCACCCAACTGCTTGAGCCACATTTGCTCCCTGCTCATTTGGTTTTTGTTCATTGTCTGCTTGTTGTTTTGCTTGTTGTCTTGCTCATTGTTTGCTTGTTGTCTTGCTTGTTTTTTGCTTGTTGTATGCTAGTTTTTGCTCGGTGTCTGCTTGTTGTCTGTCTTCTTTAGAAGACACTGGGAACCAAACCCAGGACCTCCCATGTGGGAGGCAGGCGCCCAACCGCTTGAGCCACATCTGCTCCCTAAAGTATAATTTTTTTTTTTTTTTTTACCAGGAGGTCCCGGGGATCGAACCCGGGTCCCTCCATATGGGAGACAGACGCCCTACCAATTGAGCCACATCCATCCCCCTAAAGTATAATTTTTAAAAAGTTAAAAAACAGGGGTCGGATTGGGGTCGGATGTGGCTCAACTGGTTGGGCGTCCGTCTCCCATATGGAGGGAGCCGGGTTCGATCCCCGGGACCTCCCAGTAAAGAAGGCTCATGGACCGCCAGGCTCTGTGTACCTCTCTTCTACATTGGAGGTCTCCCAGATCGAATCCTGGTGAAGACTGGAGGAGGAGGATGGGAGGAGATGGCAGGAGACAGACACAGAGAATTGCCCAGCAAATGGACACAAAGCAGCAAAATGGGGAAGAGGGGGTTTAAAATGGATAAAGTAAATAAGTCTTTAAAAAAAAAAAAAGATTTATCTCATTAAAAAAAAAAAAAGTTAAAACCATGACACTCACACAAATACATAGCAAGCACTCGTTGAAGATTTTATTTAGCTCATTAATAGGGAACCAGAGAGAAGATAGGGCTGGTTCAAAGGAGGATATCAGAAACTGATCAGGGGTCGGATGTGGCTCAACTGGTTGGGCATCCGTCTCCCATATGGAGGGACCCAGGTTCGATCCCCGGGACCTCCCGGTAACAAAAAAAAAAAACTGATCAGTATAGACAGTGGACAAAAAAATGCTGGAATTACATTGCCAAGTTAGATACAAATCTGGTTAATGTCCTTCAGGGTTAGCCTTTCTGCCAGAGAGAAATCATTTAAAACTTATCAATCTTCTACAAGTAAACATCTAACTTTCCAGAGTCTGGGCTGTAATCATTAATTACTAAGTCAGACAAAGTAACATCTTGCTAGAATGTCAGATGGCCTTGGTAGACAAGGTTAGATGATGCTTTGGAAAGACAGTGACAGAGCATATAGAAATGTTGTTGCCTGATGGGAGCTGCTGGTTTTTTCATGTTCCTTATCACCCAGAAGCAGCTGGCTTTCTAGAACTGAGAAATTGTTTGTTGAAGCCTCAGGGATCACACCAGCTAGAGACCTTGAGAGGATAAACACTGCTCTCAACCAGTGTTTTGTTTTTTGTTTGTTATTTGTTTGTCTTTGTATTGTTCAGTTGCAGGATTTCTTTATATACTCTGGATATTAAACCCCCATTGGATATGTGGTTTCCAAATATTTTCTACTATTGAGGAGGATGTCCTTTACTTTCATGATAAAGTCCTTAGATGCATAAAAGTTTTCAGTTTCAATGAAGTCCCAACCATTATCTCCCTTGTTGCTTGTGGCTTGGGTGCAAAGTCCAAGAAACCATTGGCCAGCATAGGTCCTGAAGATGCCTCTCCATACCCTTTTCTAGGAGTTTCACAGCTCTGGTTCCTATACTTAGGTTCTTGATCCATTTTGAGTTGTTTTCTGTATATGGCGTGAGGAAGGGGTCTACCCCACTCCACTGCATATGGACATCCAGTTTTCCCAGCACCACTTGTTGAAGAGACTACTTTTTCCCAATTGAGTGGACCTGGCACACTTGTCAAAAATCGGCTGGCCAGAATATATAGATATTTTTTAAAGATTTATTTTTGTTTATTTATTCCCCCCCTCCCTCGTTGTTTGTGCTTGCTGTCTACTCTCTGTGTCTGCTCGTCCTCTCTTTAGGAGGCACCAGGAACCGAACCTGAGACCTCCCATGTGGGGGAGAGGCTCTCAGTCGCTTGAGCCACCTCCGCTCCCATAATATTTTTAATTAACACACACAAAATAAAAATTTTGTCCTACTAGTGCTCTGGTGGATAATACAAGGTCTTTGAGTATTTGACTGATTCTCACACAGATAGAACTTCATTCTCTGAGCAGTGTTGGTTCTAAGGGAACAGATGTGTTAAAAGTGGTTTTAATTTACACCTCCATTTCCTGCTTTGATTTAGAAAGAACTGATATAAATGCCCTTTTTCTGCTCATTCACTGAAAGACTGCAACCTTGAAACAGGTTCCATCTGAAAAATAGTTATCTTAAGACCCAGGACCCTTGTTTGTGGCTTCCATCCTCTGAGGTTGCTGGTATTTTGGAGGGCGTGGTAAAGCAGACTCTCCCCAAACAATTTTGCTTGATCTTTTTTTTTTTTTTTTGAATTTGAGCCTTTTAAGTAGTTTCACTAATAAAAATTGAGAATGTTTCATAATCATGTTTTATGTAACAGACTTTGACTTATTATTTAAATGAGTATGTGTAATGTAATTTTTTTCTCTGAATCATACAAAACTTTTTTTGATTTGCAAACTGAAAAAAAAAAACAGCTGTCCATAAATGTGATGGTTGAATTCTGAACTCTCAATTCAATTCCATTGGTCCACATGTCTGTCCTTGTGCCAGTTCCATGCTGTTCTGGTTACTGTGGCTTTGTAACAAGCTGTTTTTTTGTTTGTTTGTTTGTTTTTTCCAGGAGGTACCAGGAAACGAACCCAGGACCTTGTACATGGGAAGCAGGTGCTCAACCACTGAGCTAGATCTGCTCCCCAATGAGAGTTGTTTTTTTTTTCATTTATTTATTTTGTTTTTGCTTTTAGGAGGTACCAGGGATGGAACCCAGGACCTTGCACATGGGAAGCAGGCACTCAACCACTTGAGCTACATCTGCTCACCTGTAACAAGTTTGTTTGTTTTTTCTTGAAACAAGTTTTAAGATCAGGAAGTGTGAGTCCTCCAACTCGTTCCTCTTCCCTGAGATGGCTTTTGCTATTCTGGGCCCTTTGTGCTTCCAAATAAATCCAATGATTGGCTTTCTCATCTCTGCAAAGAAGGGTGCTGGAATCTTGACTGGGATTTTATTGAATCTGCAAATCACCTTGGGGTAGAATCTACATCTTATTATCTAGTCTTCCAATCCATGAATACGGGATGTCCATCCATTTATTTAGGTTTCTTTGATCTCTTCCAGCAATGTTCTATAGTCTTCTGTGTACAAGTCCTCTACATTCCTGGCTAGATTCATTCCTAGATATCTGATTCTTTTAGTTGCTGTTGCAAGTGGAATTTTCTTCCCGATCTCTTTTTCAGATTGTTCACTACCAGTGTATAGAGACACCACTGATTTTTGCATGTTGATCCTGTACCTTGCCAGTTTGCTAAATTCATTCATTATTTTTAGTAGCTTTCTTGTGGATTTTGCAGGATTATCAGTATATAGGATCATGTCATCTACAAATAGGGAAAGCTGCACCTCTTCCCTTCCAGTTTTGATGCCTTTCACTTCTTTCTCTTGCCTAACTGCTCTAGCTAGAACTTCCAGTACAAGGCTGAACAGTGGTGACAGCAGGCACCTTGTCCTGCTCCTGATCTCAGAGGGAAAGCTTTCAGTCTTTCACCATTGAGTATGCTAACTATGTGTCCTTCATATTTGCCCTTCATCATGATGAGGAAGCTCCTTCCATTCCCAGCAACCAGAATTGTTTCGTCCATAAATAGACTTATACGTGGTCTGGAAATCAAGGTGTGGAGGGGGCAAATGGCAAAATCACAATTGCACTTGTAGTATTTTTCATCTCCATTCCCACAGCATTGCACTAGCTCTTGGTATATTAAGAAAACTTTTTGGACAATCTAGTTTTATTTATTTATTTATTTATTTTTATTTTACCGGGAGGTCCCGGGGATCGAACCCCGGTCCCTCCATATGACAGACGGACGCCCAACCATTTGAGCCACATCCGCCCCCGGACAATCTAGTTTTGATCACGTGTCAACATTTTATTATACTCTTGCATGTAAGGGACAAAAGGTCTTTTGCAGGACCACTGAAGGATTCACTTTTTTTTTTTTTAGTGAGAAGTTATAGGTTTACAGAAAAATCATGTATAGAATACAGAGTTCCCACATACCATCCTATTATTAACACCTTCCATAGCGTGGTACATTTGTTACAATTCGTGAAAGAGCATTTATATATATATATATACATACACATACATACATATACATTTTGAGGTACTGGGGACTAGGGGGGACTTCATATGTGGGTAGCCAGAGCTCAGCCACTGAGCCACATCAGATTCCCTGAGTTGGTTTTATCATTTGTTTTTTTTTTTTTTGCTTGTTTTTTTTGTTTTTTCAGGAGGCACTGGAAACTGAACCTGGGAGGTGGGCACTCAACTGCTTGAGCCACATCCACTCTCAAGAGCGTTTTTATAATTGTACTATTTACTATAGTCCATCATTTACATTAGGGTTCACTGTTTGTGTTGTAGAGTCCCATGTTTTTTCCTTCTTTTTTTTTTTTTTTTTTTTTTTTTAAGGATCCATTCTTGGTAGGCAGGAGGCAGGTTATTATAGGGAAAAGAGGGAAGACTGAGTCACAAGCTGAGACCCAGAAAAGAAAATGGCTATAAAACCCTGCCAGGAAACCCTCTTAGGGACGGCTGCTGCTAAGAATAAAGCCAGAAAGACCCCACGGCGACCCTGCCCACGGGTTCGCACTTGGAACTCTTTCCAGGGCCAAGGGGAGGCCCCGATAACTCCAAACAGGCCTCCTTATTGGCCCAGGATAACCCAAACAAAAGGCCTCCTCATTGGCCCCCTGAGAACTAAGGCGTGGGGTAGCCTATAAGAACCTTAGGAAAGGGGAGGCGTGAATAATGGCTTTACTCAAGGCAGCCTCTCAAGCCCAAATTCTCTCGTTGCCTGGAGGATCCCACATCCACATCTTTTTTCCTCATTTCTCAATAAACTCTTTTTACTGGCCTAACTAAACCGGCATGTTCTTAAATTCTTTTTTTTTTTTTTTTTTAAGATTTCACTTCTCCCCGCCTCCTTGTTGTTTGCGTTTGCTGTGTCCTTTGTTGTGTGCCGTTTTCCTCTTTCTAGGAGGCACTGGCCGGCAACAGGACCTCATGTGGGAGGCGCGGGAACTCGGTCTGCCTGAGCCACATCTGCTTCCCTTAAATTCTTTTATTATATAGCCAAGAACCTAGAGGTATCCAGCATCCCCTGACTTCAGGCACATTTTGTAGGAAAAGAGAATCATTAGATAATCATCCTTGGATGGAAGATCAGATTCAGAAAAAGCAGACAATCTGGTTGAAGGTCCTGAAATTCTTGACTGGCATTAGCTGTCAACTGGGTGGGCCACGTGTTTCCCAGAACAAGTTACATCCCACGAAGTTCATTAGAAAATGGCTTAAGCTTGTTATTAGGAAGGCTAATTTCTTCCCTGAAAGGAGACTAATTGCAGCCACCAAAAGCTTGTGGTCTGAAACATTTTTTTTTTTCTTTTTTAGTTTGATCACTACCCCAGAGGGTCATCTGGCCATCTCTGTTAACCAGTCTAGTTATTTAGTTATTGCTCTTGTCACACAGGTTTTCTCACTTCTCGGGATCTGAGTACTCTTTGCCTTGTCAGGACCTGAAATAAGCTATTTCCTCTACCTGGAATCTTCTCTCGTCTTCTTCACATCTAAGTGTTTTTTTGTTTGTTTGTTTTTAAAATTAAAACGAATTTATTTAGTACACCAACTTAAAATATTAGAAACATTGAAAACTGAAAAGTTTTATTTCTTTGTAAATAACAGTAGTTTGAACAGTGTTTGCCGCCTTCTAATTGTATAACCTACAATACAAAGCACATTTCCTATGCATTGGCAAATTATACTCCTTTCTAAGTTTGGTTCAGTTTCCAACATTTTATCCTTTGCAATGTCAAAGTATGAAGTATCTCTGACAGGTCCTTTTATGTGAAACTTTATGTTGGCATCACTTTCTCCCAGGCATCTTTATCCTTTTCATCACACCATTTTCTATTTCTTCACTTATCTTAAGTTCACCTTCATTAAGTTTCTCTGTCTGCATACCTAGAATCTCAAACAGCTGTGGTGTATCTCTGCTTCCTCCATCTTCTCCACCCCTCACCCCTGCCTTTTATTCCTTAACTTCCTCTTCTCTGGGACGTTATCTTTTCTTTGTTTTAATCAACAAGTATTAATTAAGCTCTCAATTTTGTGCACCAGTAATTTGGTTATTTATATTTTTATAAATACTCCCCCTTTCCCCGGTAACCTCTAATCTGTTTCCTATTTCTGTGAATTTGCTATTTCTATTCCTCTCTTATAACCGATATCATACAATTTTTGCCCTTATGTGTCTGGCTTCTTTCACTGAGCATGTTTTCAAGGTTTTTCCATGTTGCTGCGTGTCTCATAACTTCACTTTTTCTTACGGCCAGATAATACTCCATCGCGTGTATGTACCACATTTTGTTTATCCATTCACTTGCTCATGGACACTTGGTTGTTTCCAACTTTTGGCTATTGTGAATAACGCTGCTATAAACATTGGGATACAAGTATCTGTTTGCCGCCCTTTTCACTCTGAGTAAATACCTAGAAATGGGATCTCCAGCCAAATGTTAATTCTATATTTAACTTTTTGAGGAACCATCATACTGCTTTCCACAGTGACTTATCAGTTTTTTAAGCTCTCACCGCAGGATTTAGCACTATAGGAGTTCATAAAAGTGTTGAATAACTCTGGATGCAAACAGCAGTGGGCTGAAAAAGTTTTTGCTGGAGGCAAAGGAATGTCAGCTGATTAAAGATCTTGCTGTATGCCTCATGCTTATCCTGTGACCATGAGACAAGTTTTTTTAAAGATGGAGTTTCACTCTCTACATCTATAAAATGGGAACAATAGCAGCTCCCCTTAGGATGGTTGTGAGGGTCAAAGGATTTCACATTTATAAACCGTTTAAGCACCCGGTTAAACATCTAGGGTGGGGACGGATGTGGCTCAAATGGTTGGGCATCCGTCTCCCACGCGGAGGGACCCGGGTTCTTTCCCTGGGACCTCCCAGGTTAAAAATAAATAAATAAATAAATAAATAAACATCTAGGGGGACCACGGGGATTCCCGAACTCCCCCAGTTCACTCTCAAGCCCCGCCCCTTCCGCGCTTTTCAGGGCTGACGTCACCGCCCCAAGTCTCTAGTGACCTCATCTCGCTGCCTGCTCAGCACCACCCCACCCTTCTCCGGAAACCTCCAACTCCTCCCTTGGGGTATTTTTTTCTCCGTAGTCCGACTCTCTCATCTAAAACTTTCAGCACTTCCAGTTTGTCCTAGGGCGAATTCCTCAAAGTCCTTAGCTTACTTAATCGCCCCTACATCCCCGCCCTCTCGGCTCTTTTTTTTTTTTAAGTCTATTTCCCAGTCAGCCTCTTTCGGCTGTTTCCGCCTCCTACTACTCGGCCGGACAACGGTTTCGGCTCTCTCCGGATCCCCTCAGTTTCACGTCCCCCGCCCCCCAGTCCCGATCCACTTCGGTCATTTCCGCTCCTGGGCCTTGTAGTCTTACTTCCCCCACCCCCCATCATCTTCGGCTTTCTGGCTTTTCTCCCCGTATTCCACTCAACTCAACTCCCTTCGGCTTCTTCCGCCTTGCCCGCCCCTTCGGCTCTTTCCGCTGCCCTTCGGGAGAGCGGCCTCTGCTCCAAGCCTCCACGTGACGCGGCCTCCGCCTCCACCGCTCGGTTCCCCCTCCCACCTTGCCTTTGCTCTTGCCTTTGCCTCTCGGCTCGTCCGGGCCGAGCCGCCATTTTGTGTGAATTTCTGACTGCGGCGGGGGCCGGGCAGCCGGGGCACCTAGGGCAGGCAGACAGACAGACAGTCGGCCCGTCTCCGCGGCCCATTTCCTCTCTCCCTAAAATCCTTTTTTTACTCCCTCGCTCGCTCTCCTCTCCCCCGCTTCCCCCTCGCTTGCCCCACCGCGCGCGGGCCGCGCTAATAACACCCATCCACCCACCAGTGTCCGTGTCCCCTGGGTCTCCCACCCCCGGGACGCGGGTGTACGTGTGGGGGGGCTCTCGCCCCGATGAGGGCCCCGCGCCCGTGAGCGAGTGACCGCAGGGCCGGCCTGCGGAGAAATCAGGCGGCGAGCGGCTCGCCGAGGCCTAGGCCGCGCGGCCTACGCGGAGGTCGGCGCAGAGGTGACTCCGAAACCAAAAAATATATATATACCCATTCCCACCGGGAGCCCTCTAAGCTGAAGTGTGCCCCTCCCGCCACGCCCAAGCAGTCCTTTTTCGTGCATTAACCACCCCCCCCAAAGGAACTATGGAGTCCGCGCCCGGGACCCCCCCGCCGCCATCAGAGTCGCCGCCGCCGCCATCGCCGCCGCCGCCATCGACGCCTTCGCCTCCTCCGTGTTCCCCCGACGCCCGCCCGGCCACCCCGCACCTCCTCCACCACCGCCTCCCGCTCCCTGACGACAGGTCAGGCCCCCGGCCGGGCCGGGGCAGCGTCCCCGGGGGGGAGGAAAAGGAGGAGGAGGAAGGGGGGCGGCCGCCATGTTGGGCCGGGCCGCGGAGGAGGAGGAGGAGGAGGAGGAAGGGCGGGGTCGGTGGGTGTCTCTCGCTCGCTCGCTCTTTCTCGCTTGCTTTCTCTCCCGGCCTCATGCGTTTCCCCCCCCTCGCGGCGCTCGCCCGCTCTCCCTCGCTCTTGCTCTGTCTTTTTTGGGCGCCATGCTGAGGGGAAGGTGAGGAGGCGCCCCCCGGGCCCCCCGTGCCCGCCCGCCCGCCCGCCCTGGGGAGGGGGCGCTGGGGGGGCGCTGCGGAGGCCCACGGGGGTCCTGGCTGCCCCTGCGCCCCGAGCTAGCAGCCACGGGCCGCCTGCCCGTAGCCTGGCTTCGGTGAAGGGGCTGGGGGAGGGGCTCCCGGACCCTTTTTGGGGGAATCTCGAGAAACAGAACAGTCCCGGTTTTAGGGGTTTGGAGTTGGGGGGCTCCCAGCCCCCGGCAGTATCCTTTCTTCTGGGGGAGGTGTGCCCTGCCCTACTTGGAGAGGTACCCTAGTTTTCTTAGGCAGAAAGTGGGGGTTCGCTCAGTCCTTCATCCTTCGAATGGGGGGTCCTTTGGGTGGGGGCCTATCTAGCTTTTTTTTTTTTTATGGCGGGAGGTGTTTCCTGGCTATTCCCCAGGAGGCAAAATTGGGATCTTCCATCCCTTTTGATGGAAGCTCCTGCCTCCTTTTTTGGGGGGTAGGAAGGAGACCCTTCCCCCATGTTTTCCCTTAGGGGAAGAGGTCCCCTCGCTTTTCGTAGGTAGGTGACGTGGGGAAGGGTCCCCAGCCCTTTTTTTTTTTTTTTTTTTTTTTTGGTGTGTGTGGGGGTGAGGTTTGGTTTCTCATCCTTGGAGGGGAAGGGACGTTGGTCCCAGCTTTCTTGTGAGGTTCCTCCCTCCCATTTCTGGGTAAAATGGGGTGCCATTCCTTCCGGGAGAAACGGGGTTTCCTTGTGCTTTGGCAGGAGGCGAAGAAGAGCGCCCCTCTCCCCTTTATTTAAAGTGCGAAATGGGCTCCCCCCCACGCCCTTCTCTGGCGGGTGTTAATGGGGCCAGCCTCGCGCGTTTTAGGGCGAGGTTGGGGCCTCCCGTTTACCTTGCTCGAGCAGAAGGGGAGGGGGCTCAGGGTTCGCCTACCTAGGGCGGCAGGGGAGAAGCTGGCTGTCCAGGGGGTTGGGGAATGGAAGGAGGCTTCCAGCCGGCAGGAGAGTGAGTCTTGGGTGGGGGTGGGGAGGGGAAGAGAACGCGCTGGACAGATGGCTGCCCCGTCGCATCCCGGGTTGGGGAGCCGCTGAGGACCCTCCTCTAATCGCGGGTCCCAGGCAGGGCTTCCCCGCTAGGCACAGCGGCCTTTTCTCCCCACTCCCACCTCCCCTTTTCCCTTTCTCCTTCACAGACCATACTTTGCCTTTTAAAAGAAATGCCACCCACATTCAGAGACACAAGTGCAGCAGTTTGGTGAGCTTTTACAAAATTTTTGTTTTGTTCTGTTTTGTTCTAATTAAATGTATCGTCTTGGGAATCGCAGCCCATCGCAGCCTGACTCCAGTTCAAGGAAATAAACAGATTAGCAAAGGTCTGTTTCGCTAAGCCCACGTTGGGCTTCCTGGCCCCCCTGGGGGGGGCAGGTGCATTACCCAAAGGTGCTTACACGCTTTATTCGACCTCTCAGGAGTTCTCTTATGTCAGAAGTGTATGTCTTACAATGGGTTGGGATGGTAAGTAGTCTCTTTTATTGAGTAATTCAATTATCTCCCTCTTTTTGTCCCTTTCCTGCCTGCCTTCCTCCTCGCCTTTAGCCCAAAGTGATGCTTAAGAAACTGAATTTATATGTTCGAATCAGGATTCTAACCCTGTTGAGCCCTTTTAGACTTGCACATCCTTTCAGTGTTTTAATTTTTGTTAACGTACACAGTTTTCTTAAAAAAAAAAAAAAAAAAAAATGCGTTGCTGTAACATGGCAAAAACCTATGTAAAAGGCCCATATATTTTCAAACCCTTGCCATCCCTCCTTCCATTTCAATCATTGCTTTGTCTCCAGCCTTCAGCTTTGAAGAAAGTGGATACTACAAGTCCACTTGTAGGAGACAAGGTTACTGAATTTGGTTTATGATACTTGCATCCAAGTTATGTTCTCACCTGCTCCCCCCTCCTCCCCCCAAAAAAATAATTGTGGTTCAAGTAGATCCATTTTCCTCATTTTTCTCCAATGTCTTATGGTGATGGACGTTTAAATTGAGCAAGTCATTTGTAAAGTACTGTTTAAGCACAAAATCTGTAAACTGTGTCAAGCCCCAGTCTCGCTCTGCCTGTCTCCACTGCTCCTTTGTTCGAAAGCACATGCCTGACCGTGAAAAGTTGATGTGAACGTGTTACACGCCCAGTCATGGTGGAGAGGACACTTCCTGCAGCCCCCAGTCCAACCCTGTCCTACATGTACAAGTTAAAAACAGCAACAAAAATGACTTGCAGAACCAAACACTGTACTTCTGATGTGTTTTACAAGCATAAGTTTCTCTGTTAAAAGACAAAACACGTTGAAGTTCCAGTTTCCCCTCTTGCCCACTTTGGTCCCTGACATACTTCGATAGAGAAAACTTTTTTTTAACACTTAGCCCTATTCCCCTGCAAAAGTAACATTCTATTTCCTTTCTTCCATTCTTATGAGCAAAAATGTTCACTCACATTTAGATGAGGAAACATCTAAAGTGCAATTCAGTAGGCCACTTGTTTTGTTCTTCCTCTTAATATGTTCACAATATACTGCCATGAAATGGCGATCTTGGGTATGTAAAATCAGTTATGGGAGAAAAGTCTCCACACGTTACAGTAATACTGCAAAAAATGTCTGAAGCACAAACTGAACACACGATCCAGCGTACAGGTCAGCCGAAAGCAAACTGCGTTTACTTGAAGTTTCCCATCCTTTGTGAAATTCCCTCTCCAGCAGCCAGGAGCAGAAACTGGATGCTAACAGGCCAACCCTCCAGATCTCAGGTGCTACTAAGTTGTAGAAGGATGCTTATTTAAATTTATTTTTCAGATGTCGTTAAATGACATTTCTTTGTAAGTGAAAATTTTAGCATTCATTCATTTGTTGAATTTAAAACTATTTCCCCAAACATTTAAAAAGCTCTCAGGCTTATCAACACAAGGGTTTATTGTTTTCTGCTCGCAAAGGAATCTCATCCATCAAGTCCAAGGAGCCCCAGTAATTATGTCAAACTGTATTTTGGTAATCTTTGGTTTTGATATGTCACAGTACTGCTTTTTTTTTTTTTTTTTTTTTTTTTTTGTCCCAAACTGATGTACCAATATTAGTTAAAATTCAAATTAATGGATGTTGCAAAAAGAAAAAAGAAAAAAAGGGTGTTGTTCAGAATCCCTGATTTAACAACAAATCTTATACACTTGTACCCTTTTAAATTTTTATTTTCTCTGGGTGAGACGTTTAATCTGAAATAAAAAAAAAAATTTCCCAGTAGAAACAAAGTTGTGACCATGAAAGCATGGATATTCTGGTCATAAAATCCCTTTCTTTTAAAGCATCCCCTTCCAAATTTGCTCTTCAAAAGAGGAAAAAGTGATTCCCCAAATGGGCTTTTGAGTTCCCAGCCTGTCCTGTCTCCCAGAAGGGGTTTCACTGTGCTCTGAAGGTTTAAAATTCTGATTCTTTACAAGCTTGGCTTTTTTTCTCTTCTTTTTTTTTTTTTTAAATAGAGCTAGCTATTTTAGAAAGCCACTACTGTGGCTTTTCTTTCACCAGGAAGGCTGATCCCAGGGGAAAATTGTTTTGTACCTGTGGATATGAGGCTTTTCTGGCTGTTTACTGCCTGTCAAGGGAGAGAGGAACCCTTGACTCTGAACTTGTATATTTCCATATGTCAGCATAGTCTGTTTTATTTTGGGCTGGGTTAGTAATCATTTAATAAAGCCTCTGCCTTCCTCTTTACTCTTGGATCTCTTACCTTCCCTCTTGGGGAAGAAATGACTGTCTGAGCGTTTACTTGTTCACTTCCATTACATTTTTGTGGCTATCAATCCCTGGAAACATCTCGTCATATAGGCCAGATCCAGTTACAGCGAATACCTTCATGGCTAAAATCGCTAATAAAACTATGTCCAAGCCTCTGTGGAGAGCTCTAGTTCTGACCATATTTCAGAGAACCAGATTTTAGTACCTACAAATGGTTTTAGTCCTGCAATGGCAGGTTCTGACTCTTAGGAGGTTGAGTGACAAAATAATTTAGAGCCAATGGTAAGTGAAATAGCTTAGTTTCGAAATGAGCAAGGCCCTCACCTGTACCTTGGCAACACAACCACTGATGTAACATGAGAGAAAAGGTTGGTTCTTGAGATTTCTGGCTGTAGATGCGTAATGTGCTGCTGATTCAAGGACCCATAGGATTGGGCTGCTTGTTGCTGGACGGAAAAGCATGTCATGGTTTGAGGCCAGTTTCCTAGTTAAAATCTATTAGGAAGAGGGGGGAATCTGCCAGTTGTATGGGTGGCCCTTAGTCAGTTTGGACGTTACATTAAAATACTAGTGTTGGGGGAGGCTTGGCTTCCCACATGTATTGGCCCAGTCTTTGCCGTAGACTTCTTTTGCTTTGGTAGTGTAGATGTGGTCTTAAAGGCTGGTAATTGTCTGAAGTTTTATGCATTGACTTAGCAGTGACACAAGGTTAGGTGGGCAGTTTTTACATGGATTTCTCGACCTCATCCATTGGGTTGACTAACCAGTTTCCAATAAAAATGAAGACATTGTGGCATATTGGCTGGTGCTAGACTCAGTTGTGTCCTGCTGTTGGAATAATTTTTTAGCAGAAGCCGAATATTTGCTCAGAGCATAGAATGCTTCTCCTCGCCAGATTGCTGTAGGTAGAGGATCTTTCTTGTGTGCGTTTTTGGTCATTTTGCATCCGTGTGGATTGGTGATTCTGCTGTTTGCCAGGCAAGTGGTGGCATCTCCTTTGTGAACCTTGGAGGTGGCAGCAGGATATGTAGAGAAGAGCATGGGCTTGGGGGTCAGATGAGACTGTGCTCGGGCCTGGCCCCTCCCCGGCAGTGAGCAGTGGGCGCCCCAGATAATGCCCATTCGTCAGGGTCATTGCGGCCCAGTGGGCACACCGCACCCACACAGCACCCACAGGCAGCAAGTTAGTTTCCTTCTCTTCCTGCTTTCCCTGTTAGAGAAAATTTCTAACAGTCTGGGGCATAAACAGAAGTAAGAACAACATCTGTGTTTTTGAAGGAAGTCAATTTATCGTTTACCTTTTAGGGTTCTGGTCTATTTCCTTAATGGCAAAGAGCCAATTAGGGTTGAAACTAAGTGAGAGCCATCTGAAGGCATTTCTTGCTTGCTCAATATCCTTATCGTAGCTGTTGAAACAGTCACGCTGTCTTGAGTTTATGCTGACTGTGTCTTCCTGTGTTTGTCCTTGGCCATTAGAATCTGAGTCAGTGAGGCAACCTTGGCAGGCCTTCTGAGAACTAGGAAACCAGGGTTCTAGAACCTCATCCCACTGCTCACTAGCCCTAAGCAAGTCCTTTGCTCTCTCCAAGGTCCCTGAGAGAAATGCACAAGGTCTTTCCAAGCTCTGAAATTGTTTCCAACCCTTTGTCATTTGACTGAGTCAGTTATGATTTTGTTCATTTGACAGCCAGGCTTGACCCGTGCATTTCTTGAAGCAGAAAAGGGTTTGGATGTGCAGTGCAAGGAACACTTCTCTCTTTAGGACTTTATTTAGAATTGGGCAAGGGTTGGAACTGCTTTTACCAGGCCTCTTATTTCCTTCCCTCATGTCTGACCTCCCTTCTGCAGCTTCTGGCCATGATAAGGGGTCGCTGCTGCTACCACAGCTCACTGATACCTACCTGAAAAGTAGCTGCCTTAAATTTAATTGACAGGTTACGCTCAGTGGCTGGATCACAGGCCACTCTATCACAGTATCTCCAACTCTCACTCTTGGGTGGTCACAAATAGGGACAGTAAACTCAAGAACCAGAAAGTTTAATACACAGTATGGCAGCTGCCCTCTTCCCTGCACACCAGGGTCGGCCTCTTCTGGGAGAGGGGGTAGGCAGTGGTGGGCGGTCCTGGACGTGGGAGTTCAGGCAGGCAGGCTCCTGAGTCATTCTCCTTGTCTTCCCAAAGGTGTGGCAGCACCTCCTCTGCACCGCCGTGAGGTTCAGAGATGACCTGCCAGGAACCATTCCCAGTGCTCCACAGGCATTTGTCCATTTAACCCTCCCTGTCGCCCTATGCTGAGAAACAGAGAGGTGAAGCCACTTCTCCAAGGTCACAGTGGACAGTGGAGTCAGTACCCAGACCTGCACCCTACCCACTCAGCTGGCTTGGCTCTGCCATGGCTTTTACCCTGCACGTTGGAGCCATTACTTAGTGGAATGTGAAGTCCATTTATTAGTCATCTCCTGGATTTGAAAAACAAAGAAGTGGAAGAAGATAGGAAAAACAGAGTTATGTAAAGGTTAAATGTGGCTTCATGAAAATTTTGCTTGATAGAATTGTAGAGAAGTGGGTCAAGGTCAAAAAAGTTTGAAAGCTTCTATATCTAGTATAGGAAGTCTGCAAACTATGGCTTTGGGGCCAATCCAGGCCACTCTGTTTTGTAAATAAAGTTTTATTGGAACACAGCCATGCCCACTTACTGATACTGTCTGGCTACTACAATGGCAGAGCTGAGTCATTCGGACAGAGACCAGAGGGCCCACAAAGCCTCCACTATTTATCCTTTGGCCCTTTACAGAAGTTTCTAGCTCCTGCACTGGTAGGGTGTGCCCAGCAGCTGAAGTGGTGGTGGGAGGGAAGGGGGGGGGAGATGCAGGTATTCCCTTTAAAGTTGGCCCTGCAGAGGGTGAGGGGGATGCCACTGCCTCAGTGACCTGCCATGGCCCTGTCATCCTTGCGCTCCACTCCTTCCAGCCTGAGCTGTTGAGCCCCTAAATTGAAGGGATTTTCATTCATTAACAGTAACTGGAGCCTTTTTGAGGCCCAGTGCAGAAGTGGATTGCAGCTAGCACATCGCCGCCGTGGCGCGACCCAAGGGAGCTGGGCCCAGGCGCGAGTGTTACGTGGCCAGGTGTCGTTGCAGGTGGCTTGGATTAGTGACCTTCTCATTTTCCTAACAGACACTAGGGCTTAGGTTTCCTTGGGATTCCAGGCCATGCTGCTGCCCAGGCCCCAGGGCACGTTAACCACAGACTCCTGGTGGCACAGGGAAGGGGGGCTACATCCCCAGTCCTACCCCGTGGTGCCCCATCTGCTCTTGCTAGCCCCCGTGGGCTCTGTCAAGCATCTTCTGGCCTGTTAGGAAGCCCTTGAGAAATACCCCTCAGTGACCTCAGTTTTTACAGATACCTTTGTTCGAGAATGCGAGCTGTTTTCTAAGCTCCTTGGGAGCCACTCAGGCAGAGAAAATGACATCCTCAACCCGGCAAGGTTCCTCTAGCAGGCTGTTCCTTTTCTCGGTGAGCCAAAGTTTCAAACTCTACAGAGACGGTCTATCTAAGAGGTTCGTGACCTTGAGCAACCCCAGTGTGGACGCACCGTGCTTGCGGGTAGAACATTCCTGCTCTCATTGGGGGACACTTTGGAATTTCCATCCCTCAGATTTTCATTCTTTCTGTCTGTCTTGGAGTAGTCCCATTTGATTTTTCACTAGGATTCTTTGAACCTCTTAAACTACCCATGTTTTTCATCGGATTTTTCAGTGCCTCAATTCCCTTCATTCGGCTCTTGGGAGAACTCTTTTGGCATTGCATCTCCACACTTAGCTCATTTTTGCTCCTAAGCATTTGTTCCAGGCCAGGTGGGTACTGTGAGCTTGAGCTATGTGGTCTTAGAGAATTCTTCCCAAAGCCCCATCAGCGAGATTTCATCATGGCCTTCGCTTCACAGGGACAAAACGGGTAGAGAGCATTAAAGGAACTTGCCCATTGTCCTAGTTCCTTGTTTTGGCCTTTCATATAATGTTTTATGGGCTTATGTCTCATTTTCTCTAATTCAATAAAGAATTTCAGGGTGCAAGTTGTTTAGTCAGTGGATATGTTTAGTAAATTATGCTTTTCCCAATAATTTCTAATGGTCTTAAAAGAGAGAAGGTAAGAGCTGGGTCTTGGGAGTCAGGAAATCATGGACTTAGGTTCCAGTTCTGCTCCTTCCTAGTGGTGACCCTTTGAGCAGATTTCATCCCAGCTCTGAGCCTCAGTTTGCTTGTCTGTAAAATGGGGGTGTTTGTTGATGCGTTTAAGTAAGGGAAGAGCATAAAGGAAGAGCTCTTGGCAGTGCCCGGCGTGCAGGTGGCAGCTACAGTGTTTACAGTGAATGTTCCTTACTGCGTGGGTCCTTGTGCACTTTGCAGATGAGAAAACCAGTGCAGAGAGGTTAGGCTTCCGTGAGGGATGGTGGAGGCCCCCGGCCCGGACCCTCTCTGCTAGGAAATTAACTTCTTGAGGACCTCACATGGCTCAGGCTGTCCCACTTGGGGCATTTTTTCTTTTTAACTTTCTGTCACGGAAACTTTCTAACCTATGCAAGAGGAGAGAAAAAAGTATAATAAGCCACCATATGCCCAGCACCCAGTTTCAACAATTTATCTTACTCCATCTCCCCTGCTTATTTTAAAGCCACTCCCACTTCCCACTTCCCCCCATAAATACTTCAGTACGAATCCCTGACTTAAGGATTTTTTTTTAATGTGACCACGAAACCGTTATCATTTCTACCAAAATTAACACTGACTCTGTAATACCCCAAATGGGTTTACCTTTCTCTGCTTTCCTCAACACTGACCTCTTAACGGAGGTTTCGTTAGAATCCGGAGCCCAGCCCCGGGCCAGCCGTCTTGACGGCGTTGGCACGCAGGGCTCAGGGTGCTCGCGGTTAGGCTTCTCTTCTCCCTGTGCTTGGTTTGTGCTCTGCTCCCAGCTAGCCTGCCTTTGAGCGATGCAGGCATGTTGCCTTGGGGATGACGTGATGTCACAGAGGGGGCTGTGACCACACTTGAGAATGCTGAGGGAAGGGGGCCACACAGAGTCCATTTGCTCTTGGTTTCTGGTCCATGAACCTAGGTAGTAAGGACACTGAAAAACACGTGCGAGACCCAGAGGTTTATTTCAGGAGTTTCTTGGCTCTGAAAATCCCTCAGTGAGGCTTTCCCCCAGGGCTGCTTCACTGTGTCCTAAGTCCAGGGAAGGCAGGGAAGGCTGCGGGGGCCCGCCTTAGGGAGCTGCTGGGTCCCTGAGCTGGTTTTCTAAAGGAAAGGCCCTGTGCCTTTACTCCTAGTAAACGACTGTCCTGCAGGGTTGATTTGGGGATTCGGGACTCCTGCATTTAGGCCAGTCGTTAAACATTTGAAGAGGCAGAGCCTCCTTGTAATTTTTGTAATTGTGTCCCTAGTTAATGGGTCATTCAGAGCCTACCCAGGCAATTTGTTGAGAGTTTGGGCAGTTAATGATCATAACCTTGGCCTTCACATTAACCTAGCCGCCTCATGTCAAAGGCTCTCATGATCTTCAGGTAACAGCCACTGCTCCCATGAGTTTCCATCTTTTTTATTATGTTTTGTCTTTTTTTTGGGGGGGGGGGGTAAACCAGGTAGATCCATAAACCCAGGTCCCTTTCAACTTTCATCCAACTCTCTTGTGTAGAGACTTGCCCCGTTGCCAGGCTTCATTTTTGCAAGGGTTCCTTGCCCCTTCTTCGAGGATCAGCTCTCCTTGTGCCTTTTCCTCCTGGTCGGCCACTTGGTTGTTCTCTGGTATCACCTATATTAGAGTCGAAGAAGGGAGATGTCGATTTGTCAATTTTGGCAGCAGGATTTGTTGGGAGAGGATGGAGCATGCATGGTTGAGCTAAGTAGCCAGAACGTCTTGGCCAACAATTAACAGTGCCACCGCAGTGGAGAAAACCGTTTCTTCCCCATAGGAAAACGCTTTCCAATAAGCATTCCAGCCCATCCAGGGTTTTCCAGAGGCACGTTCCTGCTAGCTGGTTCTTAAAAAATGTATTACCTCATTTAATTCTCACAACCCCTTTGGGTAGGTACTACTGTTATCCCATTAATACAGATGAGAAAGCCAAGGCTCAGGTTATGAACAAAAGCACACAGCCATGGAAGGGGCAGAGCTGGCTGCGATGTTGGTCGTAGGAGGGGAGAAAGGAGCATGTCACCCACATCTAACATGGCGGGTGGTGCTTACCTGCTTTGGGGACCTGGGGTTTCTTTACCAAGTACCTTTTTGCCGAGCCCATGGTGCTTGATGAACACGACACACTGTGTACCTGTGGAGTTGGCCTGGTAGCCCTTCCTTAGAATGGGCATCTAGAACTGTTCTTTGACCTAAGAGGAGGACCCACTTCCTCTGAAAACAAACAAATACCCTGGAAGCTTAGTCCAGAAGCACAAGGCAGAACGAAGGCTAGGCAAGGCGTCGACCTTGTCCCATTTCCTCCTGGAGGGGGGGGCCCGTTCCCTGTTACTGTCCAAATGGGGTCGGTTTCCTGTCCTGGTGACTCTGGCAGGCTGAACCTTCCCAGTCCGACGGCTGGGTTTTCTCCCGCGCCCTTGTCTCAAGAGGGTTGGGCAGGTCGAGATTTAACTGATTAGTGCAATGGGGCTTCCCCCACTTTTCTTGGGGGATTATGTCACAGTCTATTAAGCATGCTCCCTCTGGTATTTAATCCCACTTTGACATGGATTTTGCTGGCAGTCTGTTAAATGGCACTGCTTAAACCTGGTTGCTGTTTTGTGGAGCCTGCCATTGTGCAGTAGCATCAGTAGCCCACAGGATTCCTACCCTCTTTTGCAGTTGGTTTGATTTTTTTTTTCTTGTAGAGCAGAACTTGGAGAAGATAGCTAAGACCCCATATTCATGCAGCACATTTAGCTGGGGGAGGGGTGGGTGGGGTGACGCATCTCGAGCCTCATCAGAGGGTACCCCTCCAGGTAGATGGTCATGGGCAGAGGTCGGCCCAGCCTCAGCGGGGTTGGAGAGCCCTGTGTGGTCAGGCGGACCTGAGGACACACCATGGGCAGGCAGGTGCGACCGTCCAGTGCCCTCTCCAGGATCCCGTTTTGCCTTCATAAATCACTGGCACTCAGCAAGTTCTTTTTTATCCTGTTTATTTCTTCAGCCTCTCCCAACTGTAAGAAAACAAAGTTCCAAGTCCTTTTGTATCCACTTTGTGAAAAGTTATAGAGTCTCAGCCAGCCCTGTGTTCCTGGGGCTGCTGAGACAGGTAATGTGGAGAGTTCCTCCTGGCTAAGTCTTTGTAGGATACCTCTGAAAGCTGTGCTTCCCTCCTTGGTAAGTCCTCTGGAATGAAAAGGTTTCCTCCTAGAATCCTCCCTGACTCCAGGTAAAGCTCTTGTTGGAGTTCCTTGGGCGCTGTGCTGTCCCTTGGCCTCCAGGTGTCTGGTGCAGAGCAGGCTGCGCTTTTGTCCAGGCCAGCGTGTGGCATCGGGACAGGAGTGGAGGCCTCAGCTGACCGTGGGCAATATGTCCCCCTCCATGTCCTCGCCTGGGAGAGGGCAGAGGTGAGGGGGTGTCTGAGGACCCTACACAACCCTGGTTCGGCTGACCTAGGCCTCTTTATCGTGGCGGCTGCTTTGGGGACTGAGTTTCTTGTCATTTCATCTTCTGCCTACGAGGAACATGCAGAAGAGGAGGAAATGCAGTGAAGTACCTGGCTCAGACCAGGGGCTCAGGAAAGTGTGGGCCTTGGACACCTCCAGGACCCTCAACCTCTCGGGCCTCCACATCCTTGTGCGCAGCTGTCGGGGGTGCCCCTCGGCACGTGGTCATCTCACAGGCAGATGAGGAGTGGTCTCCCCTTCCTGTCCGTCCTTGCCCTCCGTGGGCTTGGTTGGAGTCAGGGAATGCGTCTGTCTCTGGCTTTGGCTCTGTGGCCTTCCCAGGTCCTTTTGACTCTTTCTCTTTCAGTTTCTTCTGGATGCTTTCTATCTCCCCATCCCTTCCGACTTTAGGTTCCAGTGGGGTCTCTTGCTAATTGGGTCTTGGGCTTTTTTTTCTTTAATCTTGGCTTTTGGGGGTGGTGGGGTGGGGTCAGGCAGTTCCTCAGTCCGTGCTCTGGGATTTTGCGGAATTTGCTCCGATAGCTCTTTCCTTTCCAGCCCCAAGAGTTGGAAGTGATGCAGTTTTTCGCTTTGCTTCATGGAGTACCAGCCTCTACTCCCGTCTTTCCGTGGGTCTTCCCAGCCCCGTTGTGTCCAACAGGGTGTGTCTTTGTCTGTCTGTCCCTCCCTGCAGTTCTCCTGAGGTGTGGTGGCCTGGCCTGCCCACAGTGTTCCCATACAGGACGCACCATCGGGTTTGCTCCAGCAGCCATTTGCCCAGTGTCGTATGCAAGTCAGGACAGCCGGAAGTTTGCCATGTCAGTGAATAACAGCTTCTCCCTTAGGTGGGTGAGCTCCACAGAACCAGTTTCCCTGGTCAGGAGCTGCTTTTAATTTGGGTGAGGCCTTCCCGAGGGTTGCCTTCCTCCAGCGAGATCTTTGCTCCCCGGTTGTTTTGCGAGCCGCACCCAGGCCGGAAAGTGGCTCACTTGCCAAGAATGCTTGCTTGTCCCCTCCCCTGCAGGCCTGTCCATGACATCCTTGCAGTTCACCATGAAACAGCGTAAGACACCGATCTGTCACCAACCCACGTTGCTTCCTTTTAAACACCAGAAAGGGTTTTGTGCCCTGTGTTTTGTGTTTCAAGAGGCACCCTTGACCTCCGCCTGGGGTGTCCGCAGGGCTGGGTTACTTGGGTTTTAAGCCGGACCCGTCGTCTTTGAATTGGAGAGTTCAGAGAAAAGTGCTTCCCGAGGGTCCCCTTGATGTTGTTGGGGGAGCCGCCCTGAGGCCCATAAAGGAGCCACTCAAGTGGAAGGGCTGTGGGAGGTTCTGGGGCTGTTGGGTGGTTGTTTTCCCACAAAGCCCCTTAGAACCCTTGGGGATGCCTGGGGCCTGGCTGGCCTAATTCGCCTGTTATTCCCGCCCTGACCTCCCGTCCTGTCTGAGCAGCCGAGTGCTTTTCTGCTGAGCTCAGTTCCCTTTGTGGTTAGCCTTTTGGGTCCGGGACTCCTTCCGTGACTCTCTGTATCCCAGTTAATTGAGATAGGGGGGAGTTTTATATTCTCATATAGACCTTCCCGTGGTCATTCGTGAGGAACTTTGTTTTCGACCAGCTCCTGTACTTGTGAGAACTGTCTCTGTGGGTTTGGCTCAAAAATTGGATTCTTTATTCAGCTGCTTCTTCCTTCACTCTGATATCCTCTTTATCCCCACCCCGGGATGCCGAGAGACCAGCAGGTTAGCGGTGGGAAAGAAAGGAGGGTCCACAGCAGGTGAGGTGGCTTTGACAGCCACATGGGAGGACCTCAGGATGGGGCTGGGGACCCTACTCCCCCACCCCTTTCTCTAGCCCCTCAGTCCCCCTGCCTCAGGCCCAGCAGTGTGGAGTTGACAGGGCCGGTCAGACCTCAAAGCCTGGGGGCTGGAGCCTCACCACCACTGCTTCAGAACCACTACAGACCCCAGGGGTAAACCACACCCTGCTAAGTGGGCGGACCCCGGGCTGCTCTGTGAGGGAGGCTCCTGGCTATTCCCCAAGAGTCGAAGTTTCTGTGGTTAAGTGAGTTTCAGAAATGCTCCAAAGAGGAGCTGTTTGCGTTTCTTTACAGCAGGACTTCTTGAAACTTCTGTTACAGCATTAAACGTTATAAATCCCCAAGATGGGGATTCCCTAAACTCATTTGACCACAGAACTTCTTTGCTCTCCTCTTTCTGAGAACACTAGCCCTGTGGAACACACTTTGGGAAACACTGGCTTGGATTTGTCCCAATGTTAGTGGCAGCACCTTCAGTAAATGCCAGTGGTTCACTACCCACCCACCCCATCCCCTGTCTGGTTAGGTGAGAGCAGGCAGTCCTTTTGGGGGTAGGACAAGGGATGGTACAAGAAACAGCATCCCACGTCCTCCTGAGGCCTCTCCTGGCCTCACATTCTACTCACAGCCCCCATTCCTGTCAGCATCAGCCAGACCAAAGCCATCGGAGGGCTCTTGGCAAGCGCCGTGTTCACCCTGGCTTTGGGGTTGGTTTGTAGGGAAGATGGTGAGTTGGAGGAAGGCGAACTTGAAGATGACGGGGCCGAGGAGACCCAGGACACCGCGGGAGGGCCGGAGAGGAGCCGGAAAGAGAAGGGGGAGAAGCACCACAGCGACTCAGATGAGGAGAAGGCTCACAGGAGGCTGAAGCGGAAACGGAAGAAAGAGCGGGAGAAGGAGAAGAGGCGGTCAAAGAAGAGGAGGAAATCCAAACACAAAGTAGGTCTGGGAGGGTTCACTGCGGCGGCCACTGCTTGGCCTCGGGCCTGGCGACGAGCCCCGGGGCTGGGCCTGACTTTTCAGCCCCAGAGGGCACTCACTGCAGTAATGTGTTTTCCTTCCCCAAATTGGGTAAAGACTTTTAAAAAGAGTTGGAAGCCTATGCTCCATTGCCACTAAATGCCCCGAGGCGGGGTATTTCAGGTGGAGCCCAGAGCCCTTCCAGCACATTCTGGCAGTGTTTGTCTCAGGGCAGAATAGCAAAATCAGTAAGTCCACTTGCCCTATCATTCCAGCGCCATGCTTCTTCCAGCGATGATTTCTCCGACTTCTCAGAGGACTCCGACTTCAGCCCTAGCGAGAAGGGGCATCGCAAATACCGAGAGTACAGCCCCCCATATGCACCGGTGAGTAATGGCTGGTGCCGGGGGCCCCACCTATCTGGGCTCCAGGAGGAGGAGAAGTGCTCGGCACCTATGCATGGCAGGTGTCTGGGGTTTCTTGTTGACTCTTGCAAGGTTAGGTGTTTCTTCAGCCTTCTCTCTGCTGCCTCTTCCCTGTGGCCTTGGCAGGACTCAGTGTGCCTCAGAGAAAGGACTGACTTGTCTGTGTCAGAGCTGACTATTTTCCCACTGTTTAGCAGTGACCTTTTGTGGAAAATTGGCAAGAAAATGAAATGGCTATGCAGGTGAATATCTCCAGTGTCATATAATGAGAAGTTAAATGCTTAGCCCATTATCTCTGAGCTTGAGCATCGAGTTGGAATAGCATTTTTTTTTTGACTCCAGTAAAGCCCATAAGAAAAAAAATCAGATTGGATTTTCAAGTTTTAATAAGAAATGCTTTTTAAAATCAGATGCCTTTTAAAGCCGCCCAGGTATCATGTGGCTCAGTATCATCCATCATAGTGGAGTCAAGATTGATCTGCTCATGGAGCTCCAAACCTTAGGGGATGGAGGGAGCACTGTACACTTTGATTTTGAGCTAGGGATTGAGACTTTGTGAGATCTGCTAACATACATATGTGTGTGTCTGTGTGTGTTTAATTATTTCATATATACATATAATTTCAGTAGGTTCATTGAAATATATGTGTATATGGTTTGTTTTTTTTTTTTGGTCTGTCTTTCTTTAGAAGGCACCGGGAATTGAACCAGAACCTCCTATGTGGGAGGCAGTTGCTCAACTGCTTGAGCCACATCTGCACCCTTTATATATATATTTTTTAAAATAGTTTTATTGAGCTGTATTTACATACCATGCATTCTATCCATAATATACAATCTGACTTTTAGTATAAATAGAGTTATGCGTTTATCACCCCAATCAATTTTAGAACATTTTCATTACTCTGAAAAGAAAAACCTCCTACACCCCTTAGCAGTCGCCTCTCAATCCCTCTCTCCTTCCCCAGCCCTACATAACCACTAACAAATGTATATTTTTTAAACTTCATCCCATACCACTTGGCACTGGCATGTTTTGGAAAGTATCATCTGAAGCAGCCTTCTCGTTTGTTGCCAAGCAGTCATTGATTGAATTCCAAAGCTCCAGGAAAACTTTGGCCAAGTATCACGAGCCTGCCAGGCCCCTCCCCAGATGTGTTTCCTGTCTGTCTGTGGGCAGTGCCCCTTCTCTTCTCACAATTCTTCAGGGATCGTTGGGTGTGGGTTTCCCAGTTTTCTTTTAAGCTGTGGCCCTTCCTGAAGAACAGAAACATTTCAGGCCCACTGCTGCCCCCACCCCCTTGGAGCAGAATCAGTGTCCAGTCAGAGACCCCTATACTGAAGCATGGGTTCAGGGAATAGCAGCTCTTGGTGGTGCAGATGGAGGGGGCCGGCTCACCCCTCCTCTCCCCATTTCTTTCCGGGACTGGCAGTCACACCAGCAGTACCCCCCATCGCACACGGCACCTTTGCCCAAGAAGGCCTATTCCAAGATGGACAGCAAGGGCTACAGTGTTTTCGAAGACTACGAGAATGAGCAGTATGGGGAGTACGAGGGCGGCGAGGAGGAGGACCTGGGCAAGGAGGACTACGATGACTTTGCCAAAGAGCTGAACCAGTACCGACGCGCTAAAGAGGGCAGCAGCCGTGGCCGAGGTGATTCTCCTGGGCATGGGGCCAGACCCGAGGGGCCTCGTGTGGCAAGCGGGTTCCCAGCTCGGGCCTGGGGATACAAGTGCAGAGCAAAATGGATGAATCAGCCCTGTGCTCACAGTATCTCAAGTCCAGTAGGAGAGACGAGCGGTCATCTAGGGTGAGACACGTGCTACCGAGGAGGGCAGGCAGCTGCACACATGTGGCCCAGGGAGACCCAAGTTAGCACATGAGGGGTTGGGGAGGAGGGTCCCGTGCTGAGGCCCAGCAGGTGTGAGGGAGGCCGGTGGGACTCCAGGGTTGTTTTTTTTTTTTTTTTTTTTTTTTTTT